>CABEEJ010004650.1:28230-53116 GCA_901482245.1 Timema douglasi | reverse complement strand
GGGGGGGTGATCATGAAACGTCGACATTCATCAAAACCTCGATTTCGATATCTTTGACGATCACAATACTTTCTCTACCTGTAAGATAGCGAGAAAGTAAAAAAAAACTCTGGTAGATAGCAAGCAGTCTCACTCACCATGACTGATTATATTATGGCTCTATCTTATAAGATAAATACTAGTGGAAACCAGCAAAGTAGAACAGTTATCTTGATGGACTATACTATGATCTTATTTAATATGATACACCATAGTGGAATAATGTAAGGTAAGCTTGCTACCTTTTAGTTTTAAGGTGGGGTTGTAGGGATTACGGGAAAAGGTCAGTATTTTTGTAATTTACATAGCAAAACTTTTTTTTTGGTCAAAATAAATCAAATATTGCTTCAGTACAAACAGAGTTTAATTATATTCACATGGTGATATCAACAGTTGTTGAATATATATATTATGAGACTAGGGGAATTATCTAAATACTTTTCTAAATGAAGATAAAAAGTTGTCATTGAACTCCAGGACACTCTAGACAGATTTTCAACAACTGTTGATGTCACCCTGTGAAGAGAATTAACTCGCTTGCACAGAAACAATATTTGATTTGTTTTGATATAAAAACTGCAAAAGCACTGACCTTTTCTCGCGTTACCTGCTTCTCACCTTAACAATAGGTACAGCTTTTTTCACGATCATACATTTTTTTAACTAATAATGTATTTTACAATGTTAATAAATAGGATAGCTAATGTTTATTTCTTTAAGTGCTACGTTTTTTATTATTTGTAAGATTGTATACGTTAACAGAGACACGTAGTTTTTTAATTACATAAAAATAATGTATTTTAAAAGTTACAATTAAAAATGAAAAAAATAATAACCTGTTTGTAATATACTTGTAGTAAGTGAGCGCACTACTTGTCATGGCCGGAGTTCCAATTTGTCAAAAACCGTAGGTATACACATCTCTTCAAATTCCCATGGTTCCAGTATATATATGTTCCCCCTTTGAACTACTTCTTTCTTTTTTATTTGGTGAAGTTGTCAGACACAAAATTTGTCTTACTTATCAAACTTTTTTTTATAACCGCGTCCTGCTAATTATTCAGGTACCGTATACGCATATATGAGAATAAAAATTACATTGTGTAAGCTCGCAAGCGAGCTTTACCAACCGACTGGCCGCCACCGTTAGCGATGATAATGCCAAAACTTGCTGATGGAGGGTGTCATTTGGTCAACACAACGAATTCTTCAGCCGTTAATCTCAGTTTTCTAAGCTGGAGCTGCTACTTTTTTATTCAAGTAGCTCCTCATTTTTCCTCATGATGCTTAGTTTAACCCCGTTCCAGAGCCACTGCTGTACAGATAAATTATGAAAGCTCTGGGTATCGAACCCGGAACTTCTGTATCTGTATACAGGAACCTTGACCACTAGACCACAGAGGCGGTCATATGTATATATATATGGTAGAAGTGAGGAAGTAAGCATCTTAGTGGTATCGTAATCTACTTGCATTCTCGTGGAAGGAGAGGGGGAGACCACCCTCAGTAGATTCGACCGGGATTCTAACCCCTATTTTCACCGTCTTCAGCAGGTTAGTCTAACATGAGAGTGACGCCTTAGACCATATGAACACTGAAGTGGGCTAAACATGTTTTAAATTGATGGAAAAACTATTTATTTGATTTTAGTAAAAAAACTTTATCCTAATAAAAACAATTCAACAAAAAGTAGATAGCCACATATTACTTTAAAATACAATGCTTAAGAATATATGTTATTTAATCAGTTATCATAATTTTGAAAAAACTTTTATTATGTATTTTTAGAATCAATAGATTTTAAGTCGAAATGAACTACAATATAATCTAAAACATATTAATTTAAAATATGAGTAAAACACATTACTATTACAAATAATAAATTCATAAACAGTTAGATATTTTAAAATAATTTTCTGAAAAGGAGAGTCACCCAGTTTTAAAGCATTTACTTAAAACGTTGTCAAATTTAATATTGTGTGTTGATTGCTTTTGATATTGATATTTTAAAATATACTATAAAACATCATTGACAAGGATTTAAAGAATATTTTATTCACTGAACCCATTAACATTGATTTTAAATGGTTTATATTTATATTTATTTAAACTTTAAAATTATAGTTTAAACAATTTGGTGCTTCTATCAACTTTGGAATCACGATTTATCTTTTTAACAAATTTAAGAATTTATGTTGAATGAACTAGGGGAAAAATTGTATTAAATGAAAGTTGCAAGAGCTTATAAGCTTGTGTGTTTAAGAATGATTATTTTTCCAAACATATAAGGTGCTGTCATTCCCTGGTTTTACGGAAACCTACCTAATTAATAAGATATAGACCACGAGGTGTCGGGGTAAATTCATGAAACTTTCTTCTATGATATTTGTTCAGTAACCTTGGACCTTTAAAATCTCTCTTATTACGGTTCATGACAAATGAAAAAAAAAAAGTCTTACAGTTAACAGATTTGTTAAAAGATGATACAAAAATGATTCAGAGTTTATCGCGAATGGCCAAATGCGATCTTAAACGTTAACTACTTTAATTCTATGTTTTGAGTTTGAAACTAACTTTTATGAAAATGTTTGTGACACTAAACACACTATGTGCTTACATTAATAAATCTAATTCCTCTGATGCACACCTCAGATTGTTTCTATTGAGAGAACTCTATAACGCACAAAATTGCTTCATTAAGTTTCTTCAACTCCACTCAATAATTTGTATCCAAGATTCCGGTAGATGTACTAAATTTTATGTGTATTTGAAGGTAATTTTCTAAATTCGAAGTGGAATCGTAGCTAAACATGAAACTTGTCACAAATAGGATTTTGGTTTTTATCACAAAAATCACTTCTTTTAATCTTTAAACTAATTATCTATTAAGTTCTTCTAAGTAAAGAGAAAAAACAAAGTATATTATGCTGTCATATCTGAATGTATCAATGTTTACGTTACAGATGTCATTTAATCCTTAGTCGGTTTTAAAATATTGTTTATTGGCTGTTATCAAAATAATTATTTGTTGAACTATGTCATATTCAGCGAGGTATTTCAAATTTATTCACTACTAGCTTTTACCCGTCGCGGCTTCGCCCGCAATAATTGATAACATCTTTTTAGTTTTAACTAAACTGTTTTGGTCATAAATCAAACTTTTTTTTTTCAAATATCTATGAGTTTTTCTTAGTTATAGCTGTAAAAAATTGTGCCGTATTTTAATTTTCACTTTTATATATTTCGTAATAAAATAAATATATATTATTTAAGTTATCAATTATAAATTTAAATTTTTTAAATTTTTAACTTCATAAGTAGTAAGATAAATAAATTAAATTTAAAACATTTCTAGCTACATAGCTAAAATCCCATCATATTTATTATTTATTAGTATGAAATTACGTCACACTAATTACTATTTACTTTAATTACAAAATATTAAATCACAAATTCTTAAATAACATTGTTTCAATCAGATTATAATCATATATTTATTATTATTTAAAATCAAAGGTTGGGAATAGTCCTATATGTTATTCCAGGACATTCTCTACCAACGTACAAAGTTTTATTCGAATCCTTTCAGCAGTTTTGTTGTGATTGAGTAACAAACATCCAAACACACAAACTTTCACATTTATAATATTAGTAAGATATATCAACGTTCTCTTCTACCTTCGAAATGTTTCGAAGATTCAAGGGTTAATGTGGGTGTAGACATCGAAGCCAAGGATATCTTAACCTAAACTTTGATGTCGGTATTTCAAAGCTTCAAACACCCCTACTATATATACTCCATTCATGGTAGGAATTACTCTCTGAAAGATCTTTTTTCCTACCAATACCCTACTTATATAATAGATTTCTGGTAGGGAAAAAGGCCTTTCAGAAAACAATTCCTACGGTGAACGGACTTTACTAAATCCACAACTCGTCTTATAATGTTGTTTATAACATTATATAAACAAAGTATCTTATTCGTCGTGGGATTGAAATGGTTTTATTTTGATGGACGTATTATGTTTTGTCTAGTCGTCAACTTATGATCTAATAATTGTTGTCGATGATGTTATTATATATTTTTAAACTTATCTTGACATATTTATGCTTGTTGTAAGCACAAATTAGCGGTTTTTAACATTAAAGTATATCAATTTCAACTTTTTAATATTATTTAACATTTCATTAACTCATCAGTGTATAATAAATAACCTTTTACTTTATATTGTAATCGTAAGTTTTTATCTAAGTCTTAACCATAATCATTACTACGCCTTACTTCATTATTACTTAGAATGTTTTCTAAAATTACATTCTACTAGTTGAATTTAAAGATAATATTTGAGAATATTTTTAATTATCTCATTATTTATATTCAAGTATCTTGGGGATCCAATTAAGTTATATAAATTTTATTTATTTTATGAAAACAAATTTTTTTTAAGCATTCATTATGTGTTAAAATGCTACTTGATATATTTTCACAATATAATCGGACTGATTTTATAGCACCGAGCCTTCGAAAGTTCAATTAAAAATCTATTATCTTGGATTATTAGAGGTTTTCTTAATTAACTCGTAATATGCAGAAGAAATAAGACAAAGACTAACTATAATAATAATAATAATAATAATAATAAACTCGTTAAAGAACTCATTGGCGTCTTCTGTTTATGAAAATATATAAACTAAATATTCCAAAGAATTTATTTTGTTTCTTTTTATTAAAAACATTTCCTTTAATTACTAATTTATTTATGGCCATTGGTTTATTTCCTTACCACATCAATAGAATAATCAAAAGAAGACTTTTAAATGGATTTGACCTTTACCTGTAGTAGGATATTTCTGTCACGACTTTTAACTTGTGTTAATATAGTACTGCACTTATCATTTTAAATGCTCTCCACACAAATGGTGCTCTAAGTGCAAGGAGCCATTTTAGGGAACTCCATACCACTCTCAAACTCACCTTATTTCCCACCACGTTGATTGTAAATCTTTACCCAACCGGGTTTCGAGCTAGTGTTTCAAAGGATCATTGCCTAACGCAAATTATCAATTTTTTTTAAACATTCATTTTACATATTTAAAATAACTTTTAATTTTATGTATATGCAAAATTGTATTTGCACGAATTATTAATTAAAAAGATAAATATATCCAACTCATACATATTAAGTCAACTAACACAATAAACACATATTTTATATAGTTAATTAACTTATGTAATAACATTTAATTTAATAAAATCCAGACCTTGCTTCACAGGCGTGAAAGCGTACGTGTCAGACGCACTCGAGGGGATTTGTCTGGCTTTTAGCCTCGTATGTGCGGGGAATACCCCATTGCATGGTGAATGATATATAACATTGCCCCCAATATCACGAAGGGGGGGAGGGAAGTGGTCCATTTTGTTTAGCACCGGGTTTTACTGCCCGTTCGGGCTATACAGTGGGGGGTGGTCCAGATTCTATTAAATGGAGGTGATGGCGGATGTGAAGGACAAAGGAGAACACACAGAGAATGGACTGGCACAGAAAGTCGAATTGAACAAAACAAAGAAATAATATATATAAACACAGATAATGCATGCCTCTACTGCAAACAAACTGGTACTGTACAGCCATACAATCAAAGGTAGATCTGTTATACAAACACATAGAGAGTCAAAAGCTTGGTTTGTAGAGGAGAATATGTGGTATTACTTCAGAAGAAAACCTTTTCAAACGAACTCAAATAAGATCGGTAGTTTTGAAAGTTTGATTCTACAAATACTTTTTTTTTTCGATCAGCCACTTACATACCATTGCGTGCTGGCTTTTTTTTTTAATGTTGCAAAATTTATTATTCGAAATTATCTGAGAAGAATGGTGAGGATGGGATTTATAAAATAAGAGATAGTAAAAAATATAAATACGTGATGAACAGGAAGAAAGTTAAGGAAAATTAATACAAAGAGGAAGAAAGTTAATAAATAGAACTAGAAGATATTTGTGCCAGAAGGGAATGTGGAGAGACTTATTATTTTTTTCATGGGAAAGGAAAATGAAAATAAAATCTAAAAAAAAAGTATATATATATTGGTATGAAGAAGCATTTTATTATGTTTCGTTTTATTTTTACATCACAAAAATAAATTATAACCCTATATTCATATGACTTAATAAGTGAATGAGCGTTTGATAGTCTATCCACGCTATCACACTGAAATGTATATACAATAAAATTATATTCAACATCATTACAATTTTACTATAATAATTTTCGACCTAATATGTATGTAACAAACACTGGGACTAGTATGTTCAATTTTAGAGAAGAATAAAATATATTTTGGCTTTTGATATAAACCTTTAGATTATCGCTCACATTAGTTTTCTATATATCCTATGGTACAATCTTTGGTTTAATCTATTTCATTTACAAATTTATTTGAAAACACTGATATGGAATACTGCTCTTGAAACGAAAATTATATAAATAATAGTTGTATTTTCCAGTATATTATAAAAATGTTTATTTATTGAAATAAAATTAACTTTTATCATCAATATCAAATATAAATTAAGTTAAAACCAAAACATATTTGTGTGTTTAAGAAAAATTGGTTTCTTAATATTAAATAACAAGTTTTCCGAAAAATAATTTAATT
Source organism: Timema douglasi (assembly GCA_901482245.1). Classification (NCBI taxonomy): domain Eukaryota; kingdom Metazoa; phylum Arthropoda; class Insecta; order Phasmatodea; family Timematidae; genus Timema; species Timema douglasi. Next base: position 46,419 of record CABEEJ010004650.1, on the reverse strand, counting down.
TAACCTTTTAACTACTAAGTCCCCCCTTTTTAAAATAATGATATGTTCAACTATTATTAAAGATTTTTTTTTTTCAAAATGAAAATAAATAAAATAAAATGGTCGATTGTTCTAAATAAATATAACCTCTTTTTAAAAGAATCATTAAACATATGTGTCACCTATGTCTAACCTTACCTTAAATGATATCAAGAAGAGATTTGCTGAATAAGTCGTATGTGAGAAGGTTCCATTCACTATCTGTCGTTGAACATGTCAACTTATTCTTGGATATGTAACATTATCTTTCACAAAATAAAATTGGAAATATTTATATTTGTGTTCTATAATTTGTGTTTTTTATTGTTTTGCTGAATAATACTTATTAACCTTAACACTCTCTAACTCTCAAACTGTTTGAATTGAATGATATGTTGTTTTTAATTAACTTTCCTCTGAATAACGCAAATATAGATAGTTACACTCAAATTATTTTACTAGTCAACTCAAAATGATAACTTTTGCTAATTTTAGTTCTATTTTATATGATATATCGGTTTATCGCGTTTTGAAACAGGATTTTCTTTAAAATTATTTTTAAATAATATTTTTAAATGAATCTGGTATGAACGTGAACATCATTATTTTTAACTTTTACTTTAAATGATACTGTAATCCCCAATTTAATTAATTTAACATGTTATTAGGCTTTGACGTAATGTATCTAGCTTGTGTAAGTTTCTGAATGCATTTTTCTTTGAGAAAAAAAAAATCACCTTAAAAAATTAGTTTATATGATGGTTGGTTACGTATTATTTAAATAAATCTTTGTAAAATAAGCTCATTGTTATTAGTTAATATTGTATCAAGTATAAAAATAGATTTGGGAGACTCAAAATAATGATTAATGTTAGTAAAGAAAATATATTCGAAAAATCGTAGCCATTATGGATTTGAATTTGAATTTTGATGCTAGCCAGATTTTTTTCAACAAGGCTTAGCTGAAATATATATTAGCTTCTTATAAATATTGGTTTATACAAGCTATAAATAGGGCAACATTAAATATATGTATATATAAATATGTACAAAAAATACTTTGAAACATACAAACTATTGGATACATTTGGGTCAGTTTAACATTATAATAAGTTTATCTTTTTACAAGCCAATTTTATATTTCGTAATATACCTTTTCCTTAAAACACTTTGAAGTGTAAATTTTGTTTGTTTGTTTAACATAGTAATATGTGCCACCAGATTACGATATGACGTTTTCTAACCAACACAAATATCACCTCTTTCGTAGAACTATTTATAACATATAACATTTATTAAAATGATCTACCCGGCTTCTAAGAGAGAACTCCGGATTTATCTCAACATTAATGTGGTGACATTTAATAATCACTCATAAAATAATTAATAAAAAAAAACAACCACGGAAAAAACGTAATAAGCTTAAAGACAGAAATATAGGTCTGAGGTATTTTCTTTTAGCTTGAAACTTTGAAGTACTTTCTCACTGGGGTATGTATTCTCTATGGACGTGGGAAGTGTGAATAGTTACCAGACATAAGCGTTTAATGCCGTAATCGGGACCTCCCTTATCTTTACGTATATAGGATATGTTGGTTAAGGATGCGACATTGTTCAGTACTGAGAAGCCTTGCAGATATCTATAAATCCCGGATTAATTATGAAGTGGTTTGATATTTATTAATATTGTTTTCACCAAAATATAGTCGAAGGTTCTGGCCATTTGAAAAGTTTAAATTTTAAGCTTAAAGTATTTCTAAAAAATATGTGATAACTTATATAAAACTCTATAAAACAATCCCCCACTATCTTAAAATTCTTTATTGTCATCCAAACAAAACATGAGTTTATTTGATAGATGAACGCTAGACATGTGTTTCTAACATTTTGCTTTAAACTCTTAAGTAAAAAATTTCGTGAGGAGGGTCTTTAAATTGGTTTCTAAACTGCAAACTAAAAATTTAAACTTTTTAGCATGCTGATAATTTTCGCCTACATTTGATTAAAAATTATCAAACAACTTAATACACAATGCGGGATTTCTAAACGTTTGCAACCCTTAAGTTAAATACCTACAGATAAGGGCCCCGCCCAGCACGTTGGTGTCCTATAGCTATTCACACTTTCCAAATATACCTATAGCTAATAAATACCTGTGTAAGTAGGTCTATATCATAGCTGTGAGCTAAAATAAAGTACCTCAAACCAGTTTTTTGTTTTAGGCATATTACTTTTTTCTGTAGTAGGTTTTTTTGTTTTCTAATTAATCATTTTATTTTATTCTTTTTGGTGAAGAGTTTTGTAAAACTGTTAGATAACACTAGACTAAACAAGCCTGGCTCATTGTGATCAAAATATTAACAGCTCAAACTATTAAATTGTGCTCTGATGCACACCATTGTGGTTCCATGGGAGACTAGCTTAACTAAGAATGCTCCCTAATGGTTCCATGGGAGACTAACTTAACTAAGAACACTCCCTAATGGTTCCACGGGAGACTATCTTAACTAAGAACGCTCCCTAATGGTTCCATGGGAGACTAGCTTAACTAAGAATGCTCCCCAATGGTTCCATGGGAGACTAGCTTAACTAAGAACGCTCCCTAATGGTTCCATGGGAGACTAGCTTAACTAAGAACGCTCCCTAATGGTTCCATGGGAGACTATCTTAACTAAGAATGCTCCCTAATGGTTCCACAAGAGACTAGCTCAACTAAGAACACTCCCTAATGGTTCCATGGGAGACTAGCTTAACTAAGAACACTCCCTAATGGTTCCATGGGAGACTAAACTAGCTAAGAACGCTCCCTAATGGTTCCATGGGAGACTAGCTTAACTAAGAACGCCCCCTAATGGTTCTATGGGAGACTATCTTAACTAAGAACGCTCCCTAATGGTTCCACGAGAGACTATCTTAACTAAGAACGCTCCCTAATGGTTCTATGGGAGACTTGCTTAACCAAGAACGCTCCCTAATGGTTCCATGGTAGACTAGCTTAACTAATAACGCCACTAATGGTTCCATGGGAGACTAACTTAACTAATAACGCCCCTTAGTGGTTCCACGAGAGATTAATCTAGCTAAGAATGTCACCTTGTGGATCCATGGGGGACTAACCTAGTTAAGAACGTCCCCAGTTGTGCCACGAGAGAGATAAACTTGAATGAGAACACTCCTGAGTTTATAACGAATCATTTGATTCCATGTTCATCAAACTCGGTCCAATAGTTTAAGTAAAACGTGGTAACAAACAAACATTACAACCAACCATGTTATCCTCCTTCTTACATAGTCGGGTGATAAGTGACGTAGTGGATTAGGGCTAGCAAACAAATACTGCTTATTTTAGGGTCGTTATTATAACTAAAAGTGTAATAGGTGATTAGAATCAACTAGAATCTTGACTCTGTCTTCGAGGTTAGAGTTTGTTGTTAAAATAATCGCGTCACTTTTATTTTATGTGATATTTGTTTCCAAACAAAGCCGCGATAATGTGAGATAAAAACTTTTAAACACCCATTAGAATTTATCAAACTAATATTAATGATAAGTGTTGCGTCATTACCGCTACACAATTTTCTAGATAATTTATTTGAATAGATACACATCGAATAATATGTTTGATAACTTTTGTTTATCACACATATACATGTATCTTCTGAAATATATAATTTTCCCATAAGTAAACATTGTAATAATTATATTTTGGTAAATAATAAATTTAAATCAATTTAATTTTGAAATTAAAGTATAAGAACGATCAAGTATATAGTGCACATTTACTGGCGTTATCGTAAATTACAATTAACAATTTTCATTAGACTATTCACCGAAAATAAATCTTTGGTTTCATCAAAATAGTCTTGTTTTATTTTATAGTCATTTTGTTGTTGTTAACAGTTTCAAAGTTGCATTGTGAATTAAGTAAGAACACCATTTGCTTAATCCAACACAGTGATCTACGTTTGATTGTACGGAAGCATTTGACCCTAATTTCATAACAAACTATGTACACAATATTGTTTAGTATACGTTTAACAGTTATAACATTCATAGTATTAAAGTAACAATATCACAGAACAGATTCACACAGGGGAGATAATTAATTTTGCTGCCTCTTGGAAAAACATCTTAGACAAGATAACTTGATTAAACTTTAGCTTAAAAAAATTCCAAGGTTATTATAGTGCATACATTTAAGGAATAAGAAAATTACTTACAATAAAATAACCCGCCTCGGTGGCGTAGTTGGCTAACGCGCTAGTCATGTTGAGCTCGACTGCTGAGGACGGAGAGATCAAGGTTCGAATCTCGGTCGGGTGAACTGAGGTTTTTTCCTAAATGGTTTTCCACTCTCCCTCCACGCAAATGCGGGTTCACTTCCTCTAATTCAATCTTCCCAATTCCTAATCCATTAGCGTAATTAGTACTTAAAGCGTATAACCCGAACGGGTAGTAAGACGCGGTGCTAAATATATATATATATATATATAATATATTACAATAAAATAGGAGTGTGCTGATCTTTAATAAGTCAAAGCCAAAATTAAAGGTCAACACCTAATCGATCTCAATATTCTCAATTTTCTTCAAGTCTTTGAAAATCTTTTTGGGTTAACTAAAAACTTTGACTAATGTAAATCATTCGAACTGAATATAAAACTAACATAAAAACAATTCAAAAATAAAATAAAATTCAAATCCTGTCAAATATTAAATTAGATTTTTTTTAGTCAAGTCCAATAAAGTTTAATAGAATAATAAACCCTGAACCATTGAAATAAAATGTAAATATTGACCAAACGACCTACATAATATGCTATTAAAAATAATTGTTTATTGTATATTTTAATAACGAATCTGTTCCTTTTGTTTTTATAGAAAATTAAATTATTCAAAAGTTTTGACTGTCATGTTTGAATTTCGAATTACATTCCATAGAATCCACATATGAGATTTATATGGATTTTTAAATTTCGAATCTTATTAGAATATTTCAAATATTGAGATTCGGAAATTCGAATAGAATCCTAGGCTTAGTTAGACGAAGAATAGATTTTGAGGTCTTTATCTAAGTTTCATGATGTGTTTTAGTAATATTGTGTTGTAATAAAAAAAATTGTTACATCTTTTAAATAAACTAATTAGATTCTTATAATATTTGTCAAAATATGTTAATCAATACAGATCTACTCTTTGACTTTGCTTCACTTATGGAAAATATATATTCACACACCCCTAAAAATTAAATTAATTTGTAAAATGAGTAAACAGGTACACGCATATAAAATCAAACTTATTTAAGGCTATAATTAATTATACACTTAAATAATTGTTTAATCAACACTATAGCCCAGCTGTTTAGAGCACAAACAATAAATGAAAAACAAGTTAAATTAGATCATCCTCCCAAAATAAAGGATGTTTTAAGATGTTTCCTCGAGGCAGTTAGTCGAACACAATTGGTATTTATTTTATTTGGAGTACGTGATATTCGAGGAAAAGGCAAAGAGGATAGAGAGAAAGGATTTAGGCCCAGCGGATTACAGTTATATCAAAGGCTTAAAGGAAGATATCCAGGTAGATATATAAGTTTATCACGTCTATACATAAGGATCAGACACAATATTTTTAAATGGATTAAGAATTTAGAAAAGTGAAAACTCTAAATTCCATTTGATGTATACATACAGTCTTTAATTTTCATACATGGTAAACTAGACTTTAAAATGATCCATGCAAAAAAGTTGTTTATTCACACTGGTTAACTAAGCTATAGTCATAGTAAACAACTTTATAAAGTTGTGCATACAGTCTTAGCCAGTATTTTATTTTTTTGGCCCATTCCCTACGAACGTGAAATACGTAAAATCATCTGTACTGATGAGGCACAGCTCTGACTGCTTTAATACTTCACTTTAAAGACAAGAGAACAGGAAAATGAGGAGGTGAACCAGCAAAAAATAGCAACTTTGTGGGTGGACGCAACATTTAGAAGAAATGTTAGAAGTTCGACATGGCTTTGTTTAGTCCGGCTGGGTTTATATTAATGCATACCGTACAGTGCCCAATTCATCAGAAAAATGTAAATGGTTTATCATGAAACGTAATTTATGAAGTCTTACTTAAATTGATGGTCTTTTTTTAAGGCTGGTGACAGACTGACGTTTTGGTCGCTGTGACACAAACGCTGCGGCCAGGGTCGCTCTAGTGTTTTGCGTTGTTTTATCTGAGAGGGGTCGCTACGCCCAAGAAACGCTCACATCGACGTTTTCAAATCCGTCACTACATTCGTGTCGCTAGTCTCACCACTCTCATATGAAACAATGCAAAATTCTAGAGTGACTTCGTCGTGGCGTTTGTGTCGTAGCGACCAAAACGTTAGTTTGTCACCGGCCTAATAGAAAATAGCCCAACCTCTAAAAAATCTCTCAAATACTTTACTTAAGGGTTCAGTCGGGAAAACAACATTAACTAAACCGTATATTTTGAAACTTTAAATTAATCTAGTTAAAGTTTTGCCTGTACTACTAAATCAAATTTGATTTTGGTTCGGTTTTGATTTTATTATTGTTGTGAATGTTATGGTAGACCTAATTCTCAACACCTAATAGACTAAAAAAGGGTAGTATATCCCCTTTATTTTCAATCATAAACATAAACACAGAAGTTAATTCCCGTCATTTGTGTGTACTGGCGTTTAATTAGCTATAGTCTCTCCTCACACTTTCATTGACTGATAAAAGGACCATCTAGTATCAAACCCATAAAAAGTTAAAGTTAAATCATCTGTATGCCTTGTGCACTATTCACTATTCACCATGTATCAATCATGAACGCCATAATTGAAAATAAAACGATTCAACTTTTTGCGCACTATGCGATATGCACTATTCACCCTTCTCTATACATGGACTATGAACGCCATCATAAAAATTATGTGTGTTAACTTCTTGTGCACTATGTGCTATGCACTATTCTCTATTAGTAATAAGTTGTGCATAAAATTAAACTCAACCTTACAGATATAAAATACGAAACGACAGTAATTTGGTCTTACTTGACGATCAGTTCAAAAGCCATTTAAAAACTTTCGAAAGTATCCGAGATTTGATAAAATATTTTTTTTTTGAAAAGTTTTTTGGGGGGGGGGTCTTAATTCGTGTTCCCTTGCTAATGAAAAGTGGGCATAAGACTCAGTGGCCTCTCCAGTCAGGTGACAATCAATAATGATAAATAGATCTATACCGGAGTTTTGGGCAGCTTTCGACGAGTCGGTGAAGTTGGGGCCTTGTCCTGGTCGTTTTCTGTAACACACAAATATTTTTCGCCAAAAAAAATATTAACACATTGTATAACACTTACTTAGGAACTCGAAAAATTCATTGCCGCACTTATAAAAGTACGCCACCTACCCCTATCTTGAGCTATTTATATCCAGTCCATATCATTATACCCTTTCTCTTTCAGGTCAATTCTAATGCTATCATCCCGTCTACGTTTAGATTTTCCCATTGGTATCTTCCCGTTATGTTTGCCAGTCAATACCTTAAATATAGTTCTAGTTTCTTCCATTCACGCTGCATGACCTGCCCACCTTAATCTACGAGAGCTGAATATCCTAACAATTCCCGGTGATGAGTACAGGGCATGTATAGCTCAACATTATGTAACAGCCTCCACTCCCTGGTATCTTAATCTATTTTTGGACCAAATATATTTCCAAGCTTTTATTTTTAGAACATCTTCAATTTGTATTCGTCATGTAAGGTAAGAAACCACGTTTCACACACATAGACAACAACCGATAAAATGATTGCTTTGAATATTCTGATATCTATTGACGACAGGTAAAATGTAACAAATAACTGTCCTCGTAGCATCATCCATTTCCCGACTTTATTCTTGTTCTAATTTCCTATTTAATATATTTATTAATAGTTAAAATTGCTCGTAAATATTTGAACCCATTAACCCTATATATTTTATAGTAATAAATAAATACTGGTAACGCTTATAAATGTGGTGTTGGAGGAGAATAGAAAGGATAAAGTGGACAAATAGGGTGACTAATAAAGAAAATCTAAGAAGAAGGACTGAAAATAGGACAATTCTGCAGGTGATTCTACGAAGAAAGAACGATTGGATGGGTCACACGATAAGAATAAATGGTTGATTGAGTGACGTCATGGAAGGAAAGGTGAAACAAGAGAAGGGGAACAGTAATACCATGAATTAAACTGACGACCTCAAACAAGGAAAGAAAATAAAACTTCAAGGTTTAAAAAAGGAAGATGCTGCTAAAACATTCTGGAGAAATTAATTTGGAGAAGACCTGTCGAAAGACAGAACATTGAATATGATAGATACAATTTACACAATACATTGAACTCAGCCTTTTGTGTAGACGTTTAATATTCACCAATAATATGAGTTTAAATATATGTTGAAGTAAAATGACGCGGGTATCAAAATTTGGGACATTTTTTATTTCTAAGCGCCGTGTCTTACTACCCGTTCAGGCTATACGATGGGGACCTTGTTGAGGTAGAGCGTAACTCTTTAACTGTGTCTAAGTGTTTTTTTAAATACACACATACACAGATAGATACACGCACACACAATTATAATACATTAAAAAAATATTTTTCTATACTTAAAACATTCATAATATAAAGTAATGATATCACAGAACAGATTCACACAGGGGGGATAATAAATTTAACTTCCTCTTGGAAAGACATCTTAGTAAGTTATGATGGTTAAAAGTTGGTGTATATATATATATGTATGTACGTACCAGCTTATAAGATTAGCTAGTCATATACATACATTTAACTGTTCAAATGGTGGTCTAACTTCATTAAGTGTATCTACAATCTAGGTAAAGAAAATGGCTTAGAATAAAAATAAATTGTACAACACAATCGCACCAACTTTTTCATATTATGTATTATGGCTTCAAAGAAAATTTTCAAAAATAAATTAGATTTTTAGTAAACTATCCTTAGATATGTTCTACTCATAAAACAAAACATATCATCTTGTTAATAACAACAATCATTCTTTTTACATTTTAAACTAAATTGTTCAAACATATTTAGCTAAATTCTAATTTTCAAGATTACATTATTTGTAAGATATTTTAAAATTGTTTGTAAAAATAAAAACGTATTTTTATTCATCATGAACAACTATTCACAATTTTACATTTTGAATCCAATCTTCAAGATCAATTTCCAAAATATTCGAATTTTCTTTAATGATATTTAACTAACTACCCTTAAATCATTATTTTTTTAAATAAAAATAAAGATTACACTATTATTGATATGTAAAATAGTCTCCTGATACCAATTTTGAACCAAATCGCTAAATCCACTTTTTTAATTAAGGAAAAAGTCATCAGTAAGTTACCCAGAGCAAAACTTCCTCTCCAAAACAAGTATACAACTTTATTTGTCATGTTCATGTCAAACACTCCCCAGATATACATTTCAAGCATTTTAAGCCAGTTTCAAAATAATTCAAATTTTCACAAATCACTTCTACGTAAACAACCCTTTATCGAATTTTTACCAAAATCAAGTATAAAGAATGATTTGTTACATCACACTTGTTATATCAAACAAAATCGTTAGGGCCATTTTAAAATATTTTAAGTTTTAGAAAATTAGTCATTACTATATTACCCAAAAATAATCTTTTACACACAATGAAAACAAACAGTGTTAGTTGGTATGTCAAACACTCCCAAGTTACCCATTTGGAACCAAATCGTTAGAGCTATTTGTAAAATATTTCTAGTTTTTGAAAAATCAGTCATCAGTAAACTACTCATACATTATTTTGTACCCCCAAAACAAGTATACAGTGGTATTTCTTTAAAATCTCAAACACTCCAAATATATGCATTTTAAACAAATTCGTTGGAGCCATTTTCGAAAAATGTGTAATTCAAAAAAATTACTCATCCGTAAATTGAATGGTTAAGGTTAAAAACTTTTTTTTGTTGTGTACCATATTTTATATAAAACAAGTTTGAACAAAATCAATCAAACTGTTTTGGATCCGTTGCCAGGGACAGACATATAGACAGACAGACATGGGAACAGACAGAATTGTAAAATCCGCTTTTTGGGTTTTTGTTTACATAAAATATTAAAATTTGTCATCTCGACGCCGGTTATTTCACGATAACAATCCGTTCTCTTGTTATGATAAAGTTAAAAATCAAAGTTTATTATTTTATGCTGTCATCTGACTTTATTTATGATGCTTTACTCATATATATATATATATATATATATATGAGTAAAGCATATAACCGTATATATATATACGGTTTTGAAATAATCTACTTGACTATTAATGATGGAAAGATCAGAGTTTGAATCCCGGTCGGGTGTATCGAAGGTGGGTTTTCCCTAAATGACTTTCTACTCTCACTCCACGCAAATGTTGATACATTACCTCTAAATTCAAACTTGCTAATCCCTAGTACGTCCGTTTTTTTTAAATCACCACGTCTTAATACCTGTTAAGGCTAGAGGCATTATAATAATCACTCTAATTTGGTAAGGATGGAAAAAGGAAGTATTATAGAGGTAATATACCCGCATTTGCGTAGATGGAGAGTGAGAAACCATTAAAGACGACCTCAGTAAACCCGACCAGGATTTGAACCCCAATCACCTCGTCATCAGCAGGCCAGTCTCTTTAACCAAAAGTAAGGTCTTTAGACCATTCGTCCATCAAAGAGGGTCGTAATTATTAATACAACCTGAACGGGTAGTAAGACGTGGTGCTAAAAGAAATAAAAACGGATGCAGATGTGAACGTGTAGTGTAATAGCTGGTGGAGCTAATTACTGTGTCTGTGTGTGCCATTGTCCTCCTACTCTGTTCTAACTGTCCACGAGTTTTGTCGCGCACAATAGTTCCCAGTCAGCTGACAACAACAAGGTATCCGCTCCTGCTGCTTAGAGGCTCACGAAGAAACTATGCTAGCTCTCATCACAGGATGGAGGTAACACTTAACCGTCGGAAGTATATTATTTATTTAATCTACTGGCGGCGTGTCGTGAAATGTTGCCAGGGTGAGCAGAGTTAGTTCAAACTGTGTCAGTGAACGTTTCTTCTTCTTCTTCTTCTTATTATTACTATTAGCACCGCGTCTTACTAACCGTTCGGGTTATACGCACTTACACTAATGTGTAATGGTAGGGTGATTGTGAGATGAAATGAAGGACCTACAGTTTAACGTGGGATCCGAACCACCGTGGAGGCCTGGCATTCCTCACATTCACAAGATGTCTTGTCAGAGGTGAAGGAAGGGTTTGGTAACGTTTCTTATCATTCAGTAGAACATTCATTGGTCAGGTATTAATGGAAATACATTTTAATATGACATATGTTTTACACAGATTTTTGTAGGAATGTGATAATACATCTGAAATACTTTTTTTCATACCAAAATATATCCATCTACCTATAAATCTATTTATTTGCTCGTTGGGGGCTACGCCTCCAAACCCCCAGCGCGTTTTCTGTGCAAGTGGATGTAAACTAATGTAATTTCAGAGCCGTTTTTGATAGGTCTTACCGTTTAGCCACAAGAGACCCCCAAAGAAAGGTCCACACCGACTTTAAAGTTGCTCCACCATTTTGCATTTTTTTTTCGTGGGTTAAAAATTTAAATTTTAAATTTTTTGAAATTTCCCGGTCGGTTACAGGCTAGAAGTTATAAGTTTGCCAAATTTCAAGTTTCTAGATCATCTGGAAGTGCGTATATATTAATGTCAGTAGTGTAATAATAATCTCTCTCTCTCTCTCTATATGTATACACTGATTTTTTTATTGTAATAGAAATCAGAAAGGCCTTTTAACCTACATTATATCTGATTGGTCGAATGGGGACTGAATGACTAGAATAATTCACAAGTAGTGCTTTATCAAGCTCTACTTACCCTGAAAACACTTCACAGCACTTCACTGATTATTTTACAAGAATAAATTAACTACCCAAATATATAACTTTGTGTAAACGAGCATATATAACACCCCTGTTTTTCCGTTTCCTGAGAAAAAGCCCACAAATAAACCAACAATCGGTTCTGCGGTTAGGTCTCTGCAGATTGTTCTGTTCATGCTGACATCTCCGGGGGCACTTCAACAACCGGAATCACCGTCAGACGAGAGTCTACTAGAGGAGGTGCGTGGTCTCAGTGAGCTACCCCTGGACAAGCTACTTCACGTCAAACACACCTTCAGTCAGGATACAGGTTAGCTTAGAAAATGTGTAAAACTCGATCGCTATTAGCAATATTTTTGTGTGTTTTCTCACATTCTCTCCAATTATAATACTCCTTATGCCAATGATCACGTGAGTAAAGGGGCCAGTCTCATTCGCGGTGACTGGGGAGTTGAGATTCAAATATAAACAGTGTTTTTTTTAAATCACCATGTCTTACTACCTGCTAAGGCTATACGCATTATATTATATTATATTATTATTATTATTATTATTATTAGCACCGCGTCTTACTACCCGTTCGGGTTATACGCACTTACGCTAATGTGTAATGGTAGGGTGATTGTGAGATGAAATGAAGGACCTACAGTTTAACGTGGAATCCGAACCACGGTGGAGGCCTGGCATTCCTCACATTCACAAGATGTCTTGTCAGAGGTGAAGGAAGGGTTTGATAATCAGATAAATCTTTGCCGGGACCGAGGATTGAACCCCGGCCGCCAGCATAGAAGTCTGACATCTTACCCCTAGACCGCCAGGTCACCCATTATATTATAACTACTATAATAGAATAGGGATGAGGGAGGAAGCATTTTGAGATTATCTATCCACATTTGTGTGAAAGGAGAGTGGGAAACCATTTAGTAAAACCCACGCACAATAGATCCAACCGAGATTTGAACCCTGATCTCCCCATAATCAGCAGGCCAGTCTAACACGAGAGTGACGCCTCAGACTATCTGGACAATGATGCGTGTAATAGTGTGTTCTGATTTGATTTTTACTATATCAATTCTTACGTCCCGTCCACGCAAATGCAGGCACATTTGATCAAAATTCTACCTTCTTGATCCAGTGAACACGAATTGAGGAACAACTCATCCGAGTTCGGTAATACCTTTACACAAACTTTGGAGTAAAAATTAAATTCATAATGAATTTGTTCAAAAGGGAACATGGAGCTTAGGTTACGTTAGGCAAAGTTAGGTTAGGTTAGGTTAAATTAGGTCAGGTTAGATTAGACCGACAGGTATACTTTGTACCGCAATTAGAGTGCGCCCACTTCATTTACACCCTATTAGTGTTAAATAATCTGATGGCCCTGACTGGTAATAAAGAGGCACAGTGGCTTAAGCCAATAAAGCAGACCCACTCCGGTGGTTGAATGGTCTAAATCAAAGGTTCCCAACCTGGGGTCCGCGAAAGGTTATGTGAGGTCCGCGAAACAAATATATATTAAAAAAAAAAATTATTTATTTGTATTTTTACATCAGATGTACGTTTTTCGTTTTTCACAATTTTCTCGAACATATGTTTTTTTCCAATTACTGTCCAACTAAACTTTTTTTCTATCAATATTAAATGGGTTACGTAGAGTAATATAAATTCGTGCGTAGGTTTTTAATTTCCCCTCGTGTGGCGGAGGATATTAGGAGGGCCACGGCGAATCGTCATTGGCTTCAGGGAGGCCCACGATATGGAAAAGGTCGAGAATCACTGGTCTAGGCGTCACTCTCGTGATAGATTTGACTGCTGATGAGGGGTAGATTGAGGTTAAAACCCGTATCAGATGAATTCAGTGTGGTTTTCACCCCATTATTTCATATTATCCCGCACGCAAATGCGCGTACACTTCCTCTAAATTCAATCTACCTCATCCCTAACATATTAGAGTTGTTAGCAAATAACGGATGTGGTGATGAAATAAAATAAAAGCAGCATTTATCAAGCTTACTTTCCCAACTTTATAAATATATTAATTTAAGGGAACAGGTTGAGGAGGTACAATTTCTAAATACAGTGGCATCCGCTTGAATATTGGATATAACTACTTGCTGAGGAGTGATTTATTTCCAGCCGAAGAAGAATTGCACGAGGATGATGTGGAGGATGAATACAGTGGGTCCAAGACGTCACCCGAGGCTTTGCCCCTCAAATCTCCCTCTCGAAGACGTACCCATCCCATCAGTCGAGGCAGCTACGAGGAGGCAGACAGTGGAGGACATATGTCCAAGGGAGGGGGCTCGGGAGGGGAAGCGAACACAGCGGCCATATTTCAAGTGAGTGCTAATTGTTTTCGAGATTTGACAGAATTGCTCTGGTTTCATCTTGGGCTCTAGTAAATAAATGCAGAGGTTTTAAAGAATAGTTGTTTTGGAAGGTGAACTATACAACCTTACAATATTTATATTCACGCCATATTTGAAACACAGCTATCTTTTGAATGGTGAGTTATCCATGTTTAAAATACTTATGTGCAAACCTAATATGCCACCAATCTCTTTTTTGGTCACTGAACCATCCAAGTTGATATTACTTCTGTGCAAACCTGATTTGAAACCAATCTTTATTTTGGACACTGAACCATCCAAGTTGATATTACTTCTGTGCAAACCTGATTTGAAACCAATCTTTAATTTGGACACTGAACCATCCAAGTTGATATTACTTCTGTGCAAACCTGATTTGAAACCAATCTTTATTTTGGACACTGAACCATCCAAGCTTATATTACTTCTGTGCAAACCTGATTTGAAACCAATCTTTAATTTGGACACTGAACCATCAAAGTTCATATTACTTCTGTGCAAACCTGATTTGAAACCAAACTTTAATTTGGACACTGAACCATCCAAGTTCATATTACTTCTGTGAAAACCCGATTTGAAACCAAACTTTAATTTGGACACTGAACCATCCAAGTTCATATTACTTCTGTGAATACCTGATTTGAAACCAATCTTTATTTTGGACTCTGAACATGATATGAAACTAATCTCTTTTTGGACTAGAAATAATCAAATAGTACATTATCTCTATGCAGGCCTTTTCTACCAACCAACATGATTAAAAACTAAACGATTCCACAAGAAGTTATCTGAAATTGTCTAGATGAATTTACAAAGGTTTATTATTATATAGTTTAACTGCTCCCCTAAGATGAAGCTGAGAGAAAAGGACCCGTTGTTTCAGGGTACGGTAGCAGCTTTAGCTTTCCTGGCGTTTGGCGGCTATCTGGCCTGCATTGTTGTACAATCTATAAGAGCCAACAACATGAACATGATGCCTGCGATGCCTGCTCCAGGTAACTCACATTTATACAAGTATCATAACTATCATGATTGCTATTGGATGGATATCACCTCCTTTAGGAATATACGTTTTTATCCATGTTCCTTTGCTTAATACCACCATTTTACTAACGTCAGATGTTACAAATTACACAAACTCATAATGGATTCATAGAAAATATCACACTGAAGGATTTCAACAATTATCTTTTACAGTAATCTCAGGAATTTATTTATCTTTTTTACAAGTATATGAATATATTGAATCTCCATTCAATATTGCACTCACTTTATCGCTGAACTTTTTTTTAGATATAGAAAGAGGATTCCATAGAACTCATATAATTATTGGAACTACTTTTCTCCTTTCTTGCTTAATCAGACACTATTTATATAATTTCTCTTCTAAGCTTTACTTCTAATTTGAAACTGCCGCGATGCTTTTAAAATTTTGAATCCAGAATCTTAATTTTGCTAGAATTTGATTAGGTATTCAGAATTTTATTATTTGAAGGATTCAAAATTTAGAGCCCAAATAGGCCGCAGATTTAGATTCGATAGAATTTAATCCATGATTCAAGGTTTATATCGTTTTTTTAAAAAAAAGTAGGGTAGTGACAATTGGGATTGAGTATGGAGTTTAAAGATTTATTTATCATTAAGATTCCAAATTTGGACCTGATTTTTAACAAATTAGTTTGACTTCCAATCTTTCTGGCGCTACTTTATATTTTCTTTGCATTGGTTTTAATTGTCTTATTAATTCCTCGGGTAGAGAAAATATAATAATCATAAAAAAAAATCGAATTCGAGATTTTGATGCATATAGAAGTTTCATGACCAAATGAAACCGAAAGATTGATTTTCGCGATGTCATCTGTTTGTGAGTCTGCATTTCGAATAGAAAATGAACGGGGGGTAAGAGATAGAGAATATATATATACATCATGGATAGGTAGTAAGGTATGGAGAATGGGTGGGTAGTAAGGCACATATCATGGATAGGTAGTAAGGCGTGGATAATGGATGGGTAGTAAGGCACATATCATGGATAGGTAGTAAGGTATGGAGAATGGGTGGGTAGTAAGGAATATATCATGGATAGGTAGTAAGGCGTGGATAATGGACGAGTAGTAAGGCACATATCATGGATGAGTAGTAAGGCGTGGAGAATGGACGGGTGGTAAGACACATATCATGGATGAGTAGTAAGGCGTGGTACACACAAATGTATCTGGCCTAAAGGTACAGGATTAATGAGGCATCCACCGTGCCATCCGGAAACTCAGGACTGGTGATTCTTGTTGTTCAGCTAGCAGCCCCGCCATCATGGTGATGACCCCTGAAACGCTCAACATGATCGGTGGTGGTGGGGGTGGCGGTGGCATCATGTTGCCTAGCGGGATGCTACCTGGCGGGATGCTCAACGTCCCAGGTGGCAACGTCCCGGGAGGAGGGTTTAACTTCCCTAACCTCAACCTCCCCCCTGGGGGTGATATCAACCTACCGATGTTACCTGGCATGGGCGGTGGGAGGCTACGGAAGAAGAGGAGCTCAGGAGGTTCGACGGCAACTCCGGAAGGAGGGAAGACGATGCTACCAGAACAGGAGAGTTGGAGTAACCTCACTGGTGACAGGGTTGAAGACATGTACCACGCCCTGGCCTTGTTGTCCGAGGGCTACTCCAAGTACCACGAGATGTACTACCTGTGAGGGGGGACCTCGTCGCACCGCTTCGTTCGAACCAAGTGTTGACAGTCTGGTGGGGGAAAGGAGGGGTACAAATGGGTGGAGGGGGTGGTGGATGGAGACATGTTAACCAAGAGGGGAGAGCTTAGGAACAGTTCGGCTTCATTTGAACGATTGTGGCATCAATGCAGATATACTTTACAACCAGATTACAGTAAAATAAATGTTAATATCTTAAAATGTAGATCGTGAAATAAATTATATTTTTTTATTTTAAATTTAGTAATACATATTAGTGTTTAATGTGGAGGTTATTTACTTTTTGAAATATATTATAAACGTGTCTGAATATGTTATAATACCAAACGAACCTTCAAACATGAAGAAAATCATTATTATTTAATGTCAAGTAAGTGAGACACTAATAGCGACAGTGAAGTGGCGTGTCGACAGGTTAAGCAGTGGTAGTTTAAGATGCACCCATGAGCTGTTTTCATCACTCAGTATAACACTCATTGGTCAGGTAACAACATTTCAATGGGAGTTGTGTAGAGCAGTCGCTATGTATGATTGGTTAAATTGAGACATAGTGGGATAGAACATATTACATGTACAATTTTAACACGCTATAATTACCCTGGTAACACTGCACGTCACGCCACCGCTGAGATTAGAGCCCGGGCAAGGTTTATCGAGTTTTAGGCTCCTTTCACACGTTCCGATTTTGCGACCGGCCGAGAAATAGTCGACCAGCGAACGGGTAGCAGTCGGATTGAACCTCGACTGCTGTCCGATGTCCGCCGGGTGCCACAGGGCAGTCACTCATTCTTTTAAATGGGAATATTTACACATGCAGCAGGTATTTAGTAGTGATGGGCACAATCGAGTAATTACTCGATTCTCTTTGAAAAGAATCGAGTAACCGAGTAAAATTATTCGAATAATTTTTAGTGAATTATCTACGGTACTCGAATCGTCCCGTGACAATCGGTTGGACATCATTACTCTGGAGCCTTGTAAATGTATTAGTGTAGGTGGAGTTCGACACTGCCAGTGACCTTCAACCCCTTGTTTTCAGGTATTATTATTATTATTATTATTATTAGCACCGCGTCTTACTACCCGTTCGGGTTATACGCACTTACGCTAATGTGTAATG
>CABEEJ010004650.1:9373-28198 GCA_901482245.1 Timema douglasi | reverse complement strand
AAAAAAAAAAAAAGAGAGAGAGAGAGAAAAAATTGTTTTGTGCTCTTTTTAACAAAAATAAACCTTTCTTTTTACATTCATGTTAAAGAAATTGATAGTAATGGTACCTTTTTAGAAGTGTAAACAGTTTATATATTTTTTATAATTTGTAATTTTCTTTAATTAGTTTCAATTTATAGATAATCATATTTTACTAAGAAAAAATTACAATCATAAAATTAAGAAAGACAATTATTAGTTTCATTATATGCGATTGTGGAAACAAGACTGACCAAGTGCCGAGTAAAAAAAATCGAGTAACTTTCATCGAGAACTTTTAAAAATAATCGGAAATGTGATACTCTTAGTTAGTATGCTTTTCAATTGTGTACCTTACATCCGCGGGTATTTTGTATTAAAAATGCATGTGCAACATTTAAACCATAAAGTGTCATTTTTGCGTAGCAGCAGAAACTGTTGGTGAAAAATGTTCTCTAAGGGAATATCTTTTTTAAATGGAAATAGCATGGTAAACAGTCCAGCCAATAAGGTCGATTCTTACTTAGCTGGTAGGAAAAGAGTAAATAAAAGATTAAGTTCCGAGTAAAGTTACTCGAGTAATCCCGGAAGAGTCGAGTACTCCCAATTACACAACACAATCAATTTACTCGATGGTGCCCATCACTAGTATTTAGTCGTCCGACACCCTCCTGGGCGAACACACGTGTTGTGTGGTTGGCGGTCAAGTTGCATATGAAAATGAGTGATATTGATCTAAATAATGAACTACTAATTTCTATGATTTAATGACGAGTGTGTTGTGGGACAAAACTTTAGAAAGTTATAAGGATAGGAGCAAGACAAACAAAAATTCGTGAAGAGAAGTTGGTGAACATCTAAAAGAAATTATTCCGTCTTATTTATCCAGAAAATGTAATTTATCTAGGAATTTGATTATTAGGTTTTGAGAGTAAGAACTTGCTTGGGGAGAATGATAAAATGTATTAGGCAATGAGGAGATGAACGAGTGAGGTTAAGTGCACCAGCTTTTACTAAAGGGTGACCTGGCGGTCTCGGGGTAAAGGTGTCAGACTTCTATGCTGGCGGCCGAGGTTCAATCCTTGGTCCCGGCAAAGATTTATCTGATTACCAAACCCTTCCTTCACCACTGACAAGACATCTTGTGAATGTGAGGAATGCCAGGCCTCCACCGTGGTTCGGATTCCACGTTAAACTGTAGGTCCTTCATTTCATCTCACAATCACCCTACCAATACACATTAGCGTAAGTGCGTATAACCCGAACGGATAGTAAGACGCGTTGCTAATAATACTAATACTAATAATAATAATAATAATAATAAGCTTTTACTAAAATACTTGCCATCCGACAAGAATCGGAGTGGAATCTGTTAATTATCTTTACTTAAATTGTCAGACGATTTTCTGTCGGATAATATCTGCCAACCGAAAATTGGAACGTGTGAAAAGAGCCTTATCCCCACAGTACTATATAGATTCCTACTCTTCTACATTCCCTAAAGTTCCTTCCTACTAGAGCCCCAAATAGTTCTCTACAGTTCCTGCTTGCCAGAATCCTATTATAGTTCCCTAAATAGCCCACCTCGTTGACATAGTTAGCTAACGCGCTAGTTTCGAGTATAGCCAGACTGCCGAGGATGGGGTGATCGAGGTTCTAATCTCGGTCGCGTGAACGGGGGTGTGGGGGTGGGAAGTATTCTAAAATGGTTTTCCACTTTTCCTCCACGCAAATGCGTGTTAACTTCCTCTAAAAATAACCTTCCCAATTCCTAATCCATTAGAGTAATTAGTAAATAAGCATATAGCCCGAACGGGTAATAAGACGCGTTGCTAAAAAAATAAATAAATACATAAAAATGTTTCCTAAAGTTCTTTCTTATCAACATTCTACTAAAGTTCTTTCATATCACAATCCTACAATAGTTACCTAAAGTTCCTTCAGACAAGAATCCTACTATAGTTCCTTAAATATATTTTCTACAAGAACCCTACTATAATTCCTTAAAGCTCCTTCCTATCAAATCCTTAATATAGTTCTCTACAGTTCCTTCTTACCAGAATCCTACTATTGTTCCCTAAAGTTTCTTCCTACTAGAACCCTAATTTAGTATCTCAAAGTTCCTTCCTACCAGAACCTTATTATAGTTCTTTACAGTTCTTTCTTCCCAGAATACTACTATAGTTACCTAAAGTTCCTTCCTACCATATTACTCCTATAACATCATGTAGTACCAGTCTACTATAGTTCCTTCCTACCTTAAGTTTACTACAGTTCCCTAGCCCTCTCGACTTCTCATGTGTGAAAAGTAACGGCTCCACAGAGAGGGAGTGTCTCCTACTATTGCAGCCAACACCCCACGGCCAGGAAGAACACAAGAACACCACCGTCACGGTCGAAACGGGCAATTACCCAGACACTGTGTCACACTCTGGTGGCGGAATTATACATCTCGTAAGACTCGCAGGCAATTAACGTCAGTATCCTGGTGACATTGGTACCGACTGCGGCCGATCTGTTGGTAACAATTGAGGATTTCAGCGAAGGTCACCAATAATCGTAATTAATTGATATCTCGTGAGTTGAAGTCGGTGAGTTGGTAACACTAGTGGGTAATTTGTGGGGGAGCAGTTGATATGGTCCAGTTTTCATATGGCGGGTTTTATCTGACGTCTAGAAAAACTAATAGATCTATATTCACGTATGCATACGTCAAGTCTTGCGATATGCAGTTGTCACTGTTGACAGATATAATCAAAACATATAAATTAACAATAATAACAATATTGTTAAATTTTTTCTGGCAATTTTGGATATTAAAAGTATGTTTGTATTTCACAAAAATAAAGGCCCTTCCTATGAAATTTGGACTTAGCATTGATAATAATCAGTTTTTAAAGCTTGATACACAATTTTTTTAACACCACGTCAAATTACCCGTTTGGGTTAAATGTCTATGTACTAATTACACTAATGGGTTAGGGATTAGGAAGGTTTAATTTAGAGGAAACGCACCCGCATCTGTGTGGAGGGAAAGTGAAAACTATTTAGGAAAACAACCCTCAGTGCACCCAACTGAGATTTAACCCCCTGATCTCCCCGTCTTCAGCAGTCTAGTCCAACACGAGAGTAGCTCTTTAGACCACGCGGCCGCCGAACCGTGTTGCTTCACAATTAAAACAACTTTTATTAATAGAGATTACATTTTTACTTGGTTGTGTGACTTTAATAATTAAATGTAGTCAGACACATTGGCTCATTCGATATCCTGTCACCCGCTTCGGTGGTCACGTGATCTGACGCACTACTATCGTGTTTGACTAGACTTACAATGACGGGGAGATCGAGGTTTGAATCTCGGTCAGGTGTACTGAGGCTTTAAAAAAAAGGTTTTTCACTCTCCCTCCACGAAAATTTGGGTATATTTCCTATAAAATAAACGCCTTAATCCATAAAAACCATTAGCGTAGTTAGTACATAAGCATATAGCCGAACAGATATTAAGACGCGGTGCTAAAACAAATACATCTTGCCTGCCTACTGAGATAAAGTCTTAGGTTTGATTCCCACGTCGAAGTGTTATTTTTCAAACTTAAGAATTTTGTACTTTGTATTTGATCGATTTTTCATTTATTTTTCATTACCTAATCGTTGATATTTTTAAAGTCATAGAAAGTTATTGTGTTAATACATACATTTGTCAAAGTTATTATTTTTTTGTACATTAGTGAAAGCTTTTTAAATGTGTAACCAGATTTATAGAGAGGCGCAGACCTCTCTGTGTTCATCTGGTGGAAGATGGCTGTCATGTTGGTAGCTTTTCTCCTCCTACTAACAACGTCCACTTGCAGTGGGGACAGAGTAACAAGAAGCCTACTGGGACCTGAAGGTAAGCCCGAAAAAAAACTAGCATTTGTTCGCCCGCGGCTTTGCTCGCATCAAACAATACATCAACAAGTTCGACAACTTCAAATACTAGAAAATAATGAAACCTAGTCGCGAGCAGTGTTTTCATGCGTGTACGAAGATTCACGAAGAAACACGAACTCGATCCCACTTCACACCTTCAGCTCATATAACTTGCCATCTTATCTACACGCAACACCAGTCGCGATGTGTGTTCGTTCACTACTTACAACCCCGTTTTTTCGACACTGCTTCGCTCGCGGATGAGATAGATTGTTGGTATGTAGCTTAACCAATTCCCTGCTCTTGTTAGACTAGACTGCTGAAGACGGGGAGGTCGGGGTTCGATCCCAATTGGGTGCACTGAGGTTTTTTTCTAATGGGTTTTCCACTATCCCTCAACGCAAATACGGGTGCACTTCATCTCAACTGAACCTTCCTAATCCTTAGTACGTTAGTACAATTAGTACATAGGCGTATAACCCGAACGGGTAGTAGTAAGGCGGGGTGCTAAAATAAATAAAGATTAGGAGTAGGCATATAACAGAAAAAGTCCCGTCTCGATCTCATGAGTACGTTTTAAGTTTACTGTCAATAAACAAACATAAACTCGAATGTACAGACATATCTTAGAGCAGGTGTCAGCAACCTTTTAGTAGTGTTGTGCCGAAGTAATATTGCAAAGACGCTCAGCGTACCAACCAACCTAAGACCAACCAAATCGTTTATATTTTTATACTAGTTACTAGTGCAACTCTTAAATCAAAATTAAGCTGATTTTGTAAAATATAAACGTAACAACATGTTTCTAAATCTAATACATTAAATAGCTTATGTTTCTTGAATATTTAATATACATATAAATCAGATAAATCAAATATACATACAAAAGTCATAAATGTGTTTTTGCAAAATTTGAGTTCTAAGACATAATTTGAAATTTTGAAATAAAAAATCGAATCATTGAAACATACAACATGTTGCTATTAAAATTATTACACACATTATTGTTTTAACTAAAAATAACAGTTTTATATTATTCATATTCAAATCGCTAAGCGTGCCATTGAAAATCGTTCTGTGTGCCACTTTTGGCAGGCGTGCTGTAGGTTGCCGACTCCTGCCATAGAGTTTTACTGTATGTATAGATGAGGGTGGGTGGCTGCTGAAAACTATGAAGGGTGAAAGGAGGAAAGTCCAATTTTAACACAAATTGAGTTAGTACTGCCATCTTTTAGACAATCATGATTCATTTCTAACGTACTTTAGATTACGATTAAAAGAGGTCTCTCACATATTTAGATTAGTTAAAAATAATATTTAATTTACTGTCGTTCTTATGGGGGTTGAAATATATTTCCTCCCTGAATCCTTCACAATTGAAAGGTTGCCCGTTTTACACAAGTTCAAAACGCACCAAGGCGCTATAACGACGCCGATTAAAGGTAAGCGTCCACTGGCCCACATCGGACGGATCGCACGAATCGGGTTTATTTAGTGTACTGCGTCCACTGAATTCTGAGCATTCGGATTTATGAAGGAGGCGATTCCCAACATATTTCCTTAATTTCTATCGTGTCGCCTTTTGTGTGTATCTATAATTATATCACTGGAACGGGTGGTCGTTAGGCTATAGACTATTAGATACAAATATTCTAGCTGCATCCCACAAAGCTATAATTAATATAACAGCTGGTACTGTTGTAACTAATATAATCTGACTTTAAAGAATTATCTTTCTATTAAAAAATATGATTTTTACTTTATTTAAGTAAATTTTGCATCATGATTAAGTTTATCACAGTTATTTAGATAAAAATAACAAGTTATTGATTCTTGAGCACACTTTAATAAACTTTAACAACACTCCCCAGATGGCAGAGTTTTACTATGTAGCTAGTGATATGAGGGGGAAAGAATAAATCACACACACGCGGTAGTTCGACAACTGATGGAGGACTAAACAGAAAGGCTTTAGGCCGGTCGCGAACCACTGAATTACAGGCTGTATTTCTATCGGTCCTGAACTACAAGACATAGTTCGTGTACTATTAAACTAGATAAATGAACTATTCATTTCATCGAACTAAATCTCTTTGAACTGTTCCCAACAGTGAACTGTACTGTCCATCTCTAAACTAATTAGAGATAATAAAGCCGGATATTCCGATTGATGTGAATGGCGGGAAGAACCTGTACTACTCAGCATTCCAGATGACGTCATATGCACGCACCACACGGATCGGAATTTACTCTGTCTCCAGGACTTCTTATCGGCATTGTCGATGTCCGATGAGTACGATGCGGATAGGTGAACGCAGTATCATAGTCTAGAGATGGGGAAGGTTGAATTGAAATTAAATATAGCCACATTTGCGTCGAGGGAACGTGGGAAACAATTTATGAAACAAGCACCTTCACTACACAATCCCGGGATTCAAACCTCAAGCTCCTCGTCTTAAGAAATCCAATCTATTGTGAGTATAATACCTTAGACCCGCGGGAGTTTGGGGTGGGGGGGGGGAAGGGTGTAAAAGGGAGGGCACAATCCTTTCCTCAATCTCCACAAGTGGCGAATTGGCCATAAAAGTTTGGTGAATTTGAGTTTGTCAGCTATCACAGTAAAATAAACCTTTTTACTGACGATGTGTGTTGTTTATAGCTTAATATTTATTGCATAACATTAGAAGCAAAAAGGATTGTAAAGTTTGGCATTAAGCTGTCCTAGATTTTCAATCTGAACAAATTTCATCATTCGCATCTGAAACAGTTGTTACTGAGCAGTCAAAGTACACAATAAACTTGTTCAAACCGTGTGTGCTGTTTTAAATGTTCGATTGAGCAACCTAATTTCTTAATTTTTACACGGTGTGGAGAGTTTCCCTTCTCATTCGCCACACTTGTGGCTACATTAAAAACATATGTTGCCCACCTCTGCCTTAGACCGTACGACCACCGAATCCGGATTTAATTAGTAAATGATGACCTGCTTTGGTGGTAGAATTGCTTAAGGCATCCGTCTCACATGGACTGGATTGCTGATGATTGGGATATTGGGTTTCAAATCCCGGTAAGGTGCACTGAGGATATTTTTCCAAAATGGTTTTCCACTCTCCCTCCAGGAAAATGTGGGTAGATTTATTTTAAATTTAACCTTCCTCCTCCTTAACACATTAACGTAATTAGTATACAGGCGTAAAACCCAAACGGGTAGTAAGAAGTACTGCTAAAAAAAAGTCACTTCCACTAGGGGATGCCGATTCCTAGCGTGGAGTTTGTTTGGATTTTCAACTATTTCCTTCAATATGTAATTATGAAGTATTTGAATGAGATTTTTTTAAAAACTTTTTTCTTTCAAATATCACTAAACAAATTAATGCAGTACTGATACTTAAAAAAAACAACGTGAATAACCCCCACGATTGACTTTGATATGGTCGAAAGAGTGATGATTAATGAAATTTGGACTTCCCCTTTCACGGCGGTAAGTTTAATGGCCGTGGGGCTGGATGTTGTGTCTGGTCTAGATTTTAGTTTGTTTATAAGTCATCCGTTCATAAAAAACAATCATATTTAAAAAAAAGCGATATCATTAATCTCATGAATATTGGTTTTCTATTACCAGTTCGGGCTATACGCATATGTACTAATTAAGATAGTGTATTCTGAACGAGTAAGATAGAATTTAGAGGAAGTGTACCCGAACTTGCGTGGAGGTAGAGTGGTAGACCATTTAGCAAAAAAACCTCCATTACACCTGACCAGTATTTTAACCCGGATCTTCTCATAATCGGCAGTCCCAGTATACTGCGAGAGTGACGTATTGGACCATTCAACCACCGGTATCTTGAGAAAATCTTAACAGAAGTGAAAAGGAAAGGTTAAAGAACCTCACAAACATCTTTGACCGACTTTGTAGAGATATCTCTTTGTTTGTTTTTTTGTGGGTGCGCCAGGCGTGATATCCAAGGTGCGCGCGGGGCTGAACATGGCGGGAAAGCTGCTAGGTCTTGACAAGGCGCAGGGCGTCGCTAGCCTCGTCAGCAGCAGTCTTCTACGAACGACGCCCGCACAGGAACCGCACCAGGATGGCCACGGTCTGTTCTTCAGGCTACTGGGGCTTGACTCCAAAAAGCTCGGGGCTATAGCCCTCAACGCTCTAATTTTCATAGCGCAGCTGGTTAGTGGTTGTTATAGTTATATCCCCAATTACTGGCGATTCACACACAAAAAAACAAAAAGGAGCATACATATATATATATATATATATATATATATATATATATAACATTGCATCTTACTGCGCATTCGGACTAAACACCTATTTACTAATTACTTTAATATGTTAGTAGGAAGGTTGAAAGTGTATCCACATTTGAGTGGAGAGGGAGTAAAACATCATTTACACCCGACCGGGATTCAAACTCTGATCTCTCCTTCATCGGCAGTCACAACCATTCTAATTTTTAATTATCCGAACCACTTTTCTCACAAATTTATTCGTTTGGGCGCTGTTCCACTCTTATTTTTGTGCGCCCCTGAGGTAATGTTGCGTGGTATGTTTCAGATTAGCAGTGCAATGACTGGCCAGTCGAAACCCCTGGAGAGGCGTCATCCCCAGAAACTGAGTGAAGAGTCCTTGATGTCTTGGCTTCTCAACAGTCCCAACCAGCAGGTAAAAGAACCCTTAGGAGGCTACTAGTTTAGCAAAAATTGATTTAATTATGATAAGATCTGTGTGCTTATTGGGTGAATTTATTTTTATTTTGTTGACATGTTATACATTAGTTTTTAACTATTAATCTAATAGAATATAAATGTATTTTTAAAGAGAATGTATAAGGTTCCCCCCCCCCTCTCTCTCTCTACACGAAAATGCGGCTACATTTACTTTAAATCCAACCTTTCTAATCCTTAACCCATTAACGCAATGTAAGCGTATAACAAAAGACGCTGGCCTTAACTTAGCCCCCCCCAAAAATACTTTGCTATATTTTTATGATCATGATTATTATATTTATTACTAATATTATTAGTCTTACATGTATATATTATTAATAATATTGTTTTTATTATAATTACAAAAATATTTTTTTTTTAACAGTGCGTCTTACTACCCATTCGGATATACACTTATGTATTAAGTACGATAATGGACTAGGGATGAGAGCGGTTGGATTTAAATTTGTATTTAAAGAAATATACCCGCATTTGCGTGGAGAGAGAGTGGGAAAACATTTAGGAAAACCGCCCTCAGTACACCGGACTGAGTTCGAACTACGATCTCCCCGTCGTCGGCAGTCTATTGCGTCCGCCAAAGTGTTTTTTTTAATATGATTCATTTACCCGCGAAACTTGGCACTATCTTCGCCAACATACGGCAGCTGCTCGGTTGATATAGTTTAATTGTGGGTTGACGCCATGTAGTTAAAATATATATATATATATATATATATATATATATAGTCACTATTATTATTAATTTTTTCTTATTAAATCCTACATAAAGATTGAGTCGAAATCTCTACAAATGTTCCTTGACAGTTGGCCGACCTGGTGTCCCGGGCCCAGGAGCGCTCCCTCCCGGACCAACTCATCTCGGAGCTTAGGTTGAGCAACGCCCCTTGCGTGCAACTGTTGGTGTGCAAGGCGGCGCCCTTCATCTGGGGGATGCAAGGGGCGCTACTGAGTCGTAAACCTTCATCCCCGACCCACAGGCTGACCGACTTCCTACCCACGGAGCAGAGCGTCATCGAGCATGGCGAGGATTGCGAGGAGAGACTTCCGAACTGCGGCCTCTTCGCCGACAACCGTTAGGATGGGGGTATTGCGGAATTTAGAACCTTCAATAAGCGGATGATCATCGAGGGCTACGAGCAGTGGGTACTGTACATGGCATCCTCACCGAAAACCATTAAGATAGGGGGTGAGAGGGTGTTGAGGCATTTCTAACTTTCACCAAAGGGAGGATTATCGAGAAATACGAGGAGAGGTTCTTGTACTGTGGTCTCTTCGCCAACAACTGCCAGGATAATAGGAGAAGGGGATGTTGAGGCATTTGACACGGCTGATCCTCGACTTATAGCGCCGGTCATTGTGTAAAATGTCTGTGAGGATACGTTTAGTTTGAACTCTACGTGACACACTCTCACTTCCCCCAAAGTGTTTTTCGACCCCCTTATCTCTATTGGTAGCGTATTTACCTAATAAGAGAAGGATACAGGGTTAAAATGCCAACATGAACATTTTTTTTTATCATTGGTGAAGATGGTGACTTTCCCTTTAAACAGCTATGGCTGACGGATGTTAATTATGTTTTAGAATTAAGTTAGTTTGTAGGTCATGTTCTGATATGATCATACGGTGCAGTACGTACACGGTAAATACCCCTAATAAAATAAATAAAACATTAATTTCTAATTTGCCAACCTTAGAACATCGGTAATTTATGAAGTATATGTTTTTCTTGTTTTGTTTTTTTAAACCTTTCAATTAAAATCGGTTTGGTGGAACTCTTGGATATTGAAGTCGATATAGATGATCGTCTTTCTGACATTTTGGCTTACTCTTTGAATATTTTCGAACACACTATTTATGTACAAGTTTTTATTTAGAAAAAAAAAAAAGAATATAAAAAAGGTTCGGTAGAATCCAGCAATCATTGTCAATATATCTCTTCACATTTTAAATATATAAATGAACAGATGATTTAAAAATATAAATCACAAATCAAATATTTTAAATTTATTTTGTAGCTATATTTATTATAACATCTTGTACTAATTTTAATAAATAATATTAGTGAATGTTGTCAAAATGAAAATTTTATAACAACAATAAAATATATTGAAAGTAATTTTTTATTTATTCTACGCTATTAGCCTAATATATAAACTTAACTTTATACATATAATAATAGATGTAATATATTTATGTAAGTAAGCATAGGTCTACGCTCACAAAATCCAATGTACGTTTATGACCAGCGAAAAGCACAAGAGGGAAAGGGTCATTCATTAGTTATATTAGCATAAAGCTGATCCATGAGTCGCGGGCGGCTGTGGTATCAGATCATTGTTAGTTGACGATATTCACGCGTCCATCAAAGACTCTCCCTTAAGCTATGAGTGAAGAATGACCCTGAGCATTGGACTTGAAGCCTGGATAACTATGTGATAAAGTATGGTATTCTAATTTAAGGGTCTCAGGTTTGACTCCTGTATATATTAAATCCGCATGAATGAAAATGGGAATTTTAACAGTCAGTGTAGTGGTTTATTGGCGTTAAAACAAAACATCTGAGTAGAATGTAAAAAAATAAATAGGTCGTGTTTTGTTGCCCCTATCTTGAAACAAAATGGGGGGACAGTTGAGAAAAAGGCCACAAAGTAGTGTTTTGTAGCCGCCATCTTGAAATTAAATGGTGGACGTAGATTTTAATTAGCCTATATGTTAACCGGATGTTCGAAAAAAAAATAGTAGTGTCTAGCCGCCAAAATCTTGAAACAAAATGGCAAAAGTAAATTTTAATCAACAAACATGTTTATCGGATGTCTGAGCTATGTCCATGCAAGATTTCAGCACAATCGGTTTAGGGGTTTTTGCGTGAAAGAGTAACAGCTTAGAAAATGGCGAAAAAAAAAAATATTTTCTGGTCACCATTTTGAAACTAAATGGTGGACGTGGATTTTAATTAGCCTATACTTTAACCGGACGTCCTAGTTATGGCAATTAGAAATTTCAGCACGATAGGTACAATGGTTTTTGCGTGAAATAGTAACAGATAAATACCAACTCATGTTTCTAAAATTAGAAGTATTTATTGGTACATCATTGATAATCTAAACTGTAAAGTGTGAAAGGTGTTCTCACCGCTCTGGGTTCCTAGCGAGTCTCCGCTCTTCCTGGGTCCAGAACCCAAGGCACTCGGGTCGTCTAGTAGGTCGCACATTCGTCTGAAACAGAACAAAAATGGGGGGAGAGGGGACATTACAATGCTTCTGTTTTTTTTTTTAACAACGAGTCTTACTCTTTGCGTCTTAGGCTATACGCTTATGTGATAACTAAGCTATGGATGAGGAAGTGTACCTACACTTGCGTGGAGGGAGAGTGGGAAACCAATGTCTAAAAATCACCCTCAGAACACCCGACTAGGAGTTGAATCCCGATCTCCCTTTCATCGGCAGTATATTCTAACACGAGAGTGACGCCTTAGACCATGTTGTCACCAAGGTTTACTGTAGGAGTTATATAAATAGAACCTTTCAGAAAATATAAGTTTTATGTTTTGTTGTCAATATCGATAACATCTCACATTCATAGTTTTATTTTAAGGTATTGTTAATAGCTATCATGCGATTACATGGCTTGACGTATGAATAAGTGAAAATAGATCTAGCATATTTGATAGATGTCAAATAAAGCTCATGAAAATTTTAGCGGGTAGGAAAATATGAAGCACTGAAGGATTTCAAAACAAATATTGTAAAATATTAAAGTGTGCTTACACGAGTAAAGTAAAGAGGAAAGAGACAAATTTGTAATCATTTATCATGTAATAATGTTTGTGAATGTGGTTGGTTTAAACTTTATTTCCTAATTGTTTTGTTTTTATAATCTATTTTATTTAGATATCTCTTTTAAATTTAAAATATTTCTTAATTATAAAAATGTTGTAGCCTGGTTAAGTGGGGTAACACCAGCATAAATGAAGACATTTAAATAAATAAAATAAAAGTTAAACCAGCCAGATACTTGCATTAAGACATAAGTAAGACGTATGCGGACTACTTGCTTAGTAAGGTGGGTAGCTAAACTAACTCAAACAAGGAAAGTAAATAGAAATATGTTCTATTTTCGATTTCAAATTAACTTCCTCTGCCTTGAAAACATTTCACCAGTCCGTTTACTTGCCCCGTTCGACCAATTGGTAGTCAATTTGCATTTGACCACAGCGGGTGCAAGAGATGGACTTGCTTATGTTTCATGTGGTATTTTTGTGTCCTTTATTTATTTTTTCATCTTAAGAGAAAGCATTGTTAACGTGAATGTTTTGACCTCGATATTATGATGAATCTTTACAAATTATATCTTCCCGAATAAAAAAAAGAGTTGATTTTACAATTCCGTATATCTGTCTGTCTGTTTATATGTCTCTGGTCTAAATCCAAAACTGTTTGATGGATTGGGTTCAAGCTTATTATTTAGATATTACATGGTGGTGGCTCAAGATTTTTTTAAAAATTTTGATCCTAGCCCTTTTATTAATGGTAGAATACAGTTGAGAGAGATTTTTTGAATTTCAAATTTTTCAAAACTGTATCTAATGATATTTAAAGAGTGTTTAACCTCCCAAATAACAATGTATACTTACTGTTACCATAACTAAAATATTTCGAAAATGTTAAGAGAAAAGAACGGGAAGAAGAGATAATATTTTTGCACCTATTTATTAAGAGGATGTGGATCATATTTTTTTTAAATATTTTTTGTTACTGTCTGGTATTATTTTAAGCATCATATTATTCTTATTTTATTATTATTCTTAGCACCGCGTCTTACTACCCGTTCAGGTTATACGCATATTCTTATTTTGCTTCATGTAGGGTGGTAGGAGGGATTTATAACACACATAAAACAGCTGGGGTGCAAATTTTAAGTTTCACCGAAGGGCGTATTAAACCCTTCGCAGCGACCCTGACGCCTCCTTACTTGCACCTTGTAAGCCCGTCATTACTTCCCCGCCAATAAGATATGGGTGTCAGTTGGTAGTTTGGTAGAAGAGGGGGAAGAAAAGGGTGCAAGAAGGTACTTACAAGTCAGTAGCATGCTCCACGAGCAATTCCGCCACTTCGCCAGCCCGGTCCATTACCGCGCAGACCTCCTCGAAACTGCGGTCCACTAGAGGCATTCCATCCCACTCCAGCACCTGCATTATTATGTTAGAGAGTTTTATCTTGCCAGTAGAACATGTTTCACGAAACATACATATTATATCCAATTATGTTTTTAGAGGCTGAGGAACGCCGATAATTATCTAATGATTTGATAATATTTAGGCACTATCTTAAATGTGTAATATTTGAGTAAAGTTTATGGGGTGAGTCAGCCCCCTGACCCCCTCCCAGCACATAGGTGCTGTTGGCGAATGATTATTGGGTTGGGGAATGGGGAACAAAACCAACCTATTATTACTTTAAATTAGAAACTAATTATATTTAATACCAAATGAATTATCTAGATGTCATATGACTTAAGAAAAATGTTTTAGGAATATAATATTTCACTGTTTCTCTTCATGGTATTAAGAGTGCCTCCTCAAAGGCATTTCTTTCTAAAAAAATAGTTCCTTAAAACAGTTCACTCTTTTCAAACTCTTAGCCCCCCACCCTCGAAAGTATTGATACCGCAAGTAGTTCCTAAAACAATTAGATCTTCATCAAACACTCCCTCCTCTTCTAGAAAGTATTTTCTCCAAAACTAGTTCCATAAAATTGTTCACTCTTTCAAACTCTCACACCCTCTTCCCCTGAAAGTATTTTCTACACAAATAGTTTCTAAACACAGTTCACTATTTATCAAACCCCTCTCATTCTCCAGAAAGTGCTAGCTCCACAAGTAGTTCCTAGAAACAGGTAACTCTATATCAAGCCCCTCCCATTCTCCAGAAAGTGCTAGCTCCACAAGCAGTTCCTAGAAACAGGTAACTCTATATCAAGCCCCTCCCATTCTCCAGAAAGTGCTAGCTCCACAAGCAGTTCCTAGAAACAGGTAACTCTATATCAAGCCCCTCCCATTCTCCAGAAAGTGCTAGCTCCACAAGCAGTTCCTAGAAACAGGTAACTCTATATCAAGCCCCTCCCATTCTCCAGAAAGTGCTAGCTCCACAAGCAGTTCCTAGAAACAGGTAACTCTATATCAAGCCCCTCCCATTCTCCAGAAAGTGCTAGCTCCACAAGCAGTTCCTAGAAACAGGTAACTCTATATCAAGCCCCTCCCATTCTCCAGAAAGTGCTAGCTCCACAAGCAGTTCCTAGAAACAGGTAACTCTATATCAAGCCCCTCCCATTCTCCAGAAAGTGCTAGCTCCACAAGCAGTTCCTAGAAACAGGTAACTCTATATCAAGCCCCTCCCATTCTCCAGAAAGTGCTAGCTCCACAAGCAGTTCCTAGAAACAGGTAACTCTATATCAAGCCCCTCCCATTCTCCAGAAAGTGCTAGCTCCACAAGCAGTTCCTAGAAACAGGTAACTCTATATCAAGCCCCTCCCATTCTCCAGAAAGTGCTAGCTCCACAAGCAGTTCCTAGAAACAGGTAACTCTATATCAAGCCCCTCCCATTCTCCAGAAAGTGCTAGCTCCACAAGCAGTTCCTAGAAACAGGTAACTCTAAATCAAGCCCCTCCCATTCTCCAGAAAGTGCTAGCTCCACAAGTAGTTCCTAGAAACAGGTAACTCTTTATCAAACCCCTCCCATTCTCCAGAAAGTGCTAGCTCCACAAGTAGTTCCTAGAAACAGGTAACTCTTTATCAAACCCCTCCCATTCTCCAGAAAGTGCTAGCTCCACAAGTAGTTCCTAGAAACAGGTAACTCTTTATCAAACCCCTCCCATTCTCCAGAAAGTGCTAGCTCCACAAGTAGTTCCTAGAAACAGGTAACTCTTTATCAAACCCCTCCCATTCTCCAGAAAGTGCTAGCTCCACAAGTAGTTCCTAGAAACAGGTAACTCTTTATCAAACCCCTCCCATTCTCCAGAAAGTGCTAGCTCCACAAGTAGTTCCTAGAAACAGGTAACTCTTTATCAAACCCCTCCCATTCTCCAGAAAGTGCTAGCTCCACAAGTAGTTCCTAGAAACAGGTAACTCTTTATCAAACCCCTCCCATTCTCCAGAAAGTGCTAGCTCCACAAGTAGTTCCTAGAAACAGGTAACTCTTTATCAAACCCCTCCCATTCTCCAGAAAGTGCTAGCTCCACAAGTAGTTCCTAGAAACAGGTAACTCTTTATCAAACCCCTCCCATTTTCCAGAAAGTGCTAGCTCCACAAGTAGTTCCTAGAAACAGGTAACTCTTTATCAAACCCCTCTCATTCTCCAGAAAATGCTATCTCACCAAGTAATTCCTAGAAACAGGTAACTCTTTATCAAACCCCTCCTCTAGAAAGTACTAGCTCCACAAGCAGTTCATAGACACAGGAACTCTTTATAAAACCCCTCCTCTAGAAAGTACTAGCTCCACAAGTAGTTCCTAGAAACAGGTAACTCTTTATCAAACCCCTCCTCTAGAAAGTACTAGCTCCCCAAGCAGTTCCTAGAAAGAGGTAGCTCTATATAAAATCCCTCCCCTCCTCTATAAAGTGCTAGCTCCACAAGCAGTTCCTAGAAACAGGTAACTATATATTTAACCCCGCCCCTTCTCTAGAAAGTACTAGCTCCACAAGCAGTTCCTAGAAAGAGGTAATTCAATATAAAACCCCTCCCCTCTTCTATAAAGTGCTAGCTCCACAAGCAGTTCCTAGAAACAGGTAGCTCTATATCAACCCTCCAGTCGACGAGTACCGCGTAGTATATACCTTGTCTCCTTGTTGCAAGCCTCCCTTCTCGGCCGGGCCACCGGGAACGGTCCACACGATGTAAGCGAACAGCCGACCATCGTTACCCGTCTTGCCGCCCACAACTCTCATCCCGAACCCTCGGGCTGAAACATATGAATTACCTGGCCATTACCATTAAACATCCGACAGTAATACAAAGCTGTGAGAACCACGTCACGAGCTCTACGTCACAAACTAGCCAATGTATTCACTCTCATAGGATAGTCGGGTATCGATCGATTTTAATAACAAGGACTTTTAGTAAACACCAACCCATTTTTTTTCAGGCAAAATTTATCATAAAATAAAATTATTTTATTTAAAAAACGTGACAGCTTAAGATCACGTGACTTACCGTATGAATACGTAAGAATATATCTACTAGTGGCTTTTCTTTCTGTCAGATAAGATTATGTCAGACTGTACACTCCGTTTAGACTGAAAGGACTCCACTATGATCCTATCTGGTCAGCTGTGTCATAGTGGAACCATTCAAGGTAAATTTGCTTACTTTCAGGGTGAACGAAGGGTATAATTTGTCCTTGAATTTTCGTGGAGAGAAAGAGAGGGGTGAACCAATTAGAAAATAATTAAATACATCTTCCGTTTAGTCAGCTGGGATTTGAAGCCTGACCTTCTTATTACCTAAAAACAGGACAATGTGGGCTTAGATTTTAGTCCTCATTTCCACCTATGTCAGCAAATAATTGTGTTACGTAGTCAATTTTGAATTGTATTTAATTTTGAATGTATAAATAATTTCTTGAGTGTGACCAATTAGTTTTAATGATTAGGGTTTTTATTTATGTTATGAATTTTCGATTATTTTTTAAAAGTATTACTATTTTACGTAAGTAAATTAGTAAATTTAGCCTTAAGTATTGTAATATTAAATAAAAGTGTTTATTATTAATAAATTGCTCCCACGGTATCATTATATAATATTTGATAAGCAAAGACTGATTTATCACGTGTATAAAAATGTACCAACAACTTAATAGATTTAAAGAATTTTATTTATCATCCGAAAAATATAAGTTATATTTTACCTACTCTATATATTGTATTATATATGTATATATATATGCATACATATATATATACATGTATACACTATATGTATATATGCATATATATGTATACAGTATATGTGTATAATATATATACATATATATGTATACAATATATGTACATATAATATATACGTATATACAGTATATACAGATATATTGCATATACGTATATATACATATATGGAATATATATATACAGATATATACAATTTATATTATATATACTGTATATACAAAATATATATACTATGTGTATATACTATATATTATATATATCTGCTTTCTATGCTCTTGTATATATATATATAATTTTTCCAGGGGGGAGGGCGTTCGCTAGAAAATGTTACTTTAGACCTGCCTTTAGCCTATAAAAGTTGTTCTAGGTATATGTGGACCTACCTTTAAGGTGGCTCCAAAAATCCTGAGGTCCCCAACTATAGAGGGGTTCAGGCCCCATATTTCTACGCCCTTATATATTATAATATACAGTATAGATTATAATCAATGAGTAACTTCTAGTTATTATAAGGTATAAAATAGTTTTCTTTCCGAACCCATTTGAATAATCCAAGAAAGGTCCAAACAGTAGCCTAGTTAAATTAAGATTTACTATAATAAAATAATTATAATAACCTAACATCAAAATTACCATCCACCTTGATATTAATTAAGTATTTATTAGTTTGACCACCTCTGTCGTTAATATTATTAGATTAGTTTATGATAACACCAGATCAATAAGAAATATTGCCACCGTGTGTGTTTTTTCCAGTAAACATAATCATATTTATATAATTCAAGTACAGAACGTTTTCGCCGACGGTTTCGACGTCAATTTCTGCAGCGATAGGAAAAGAAATAGTGAAACTGGAAGAGGAGGGGGGTAACTGTGTTGAGGAAGCTAAGATGGGCTCGTTGAAATGAACAGGGGGTTGTAGGACTCCCCTCCCCCCATCCATTTAATCAAGATGGGGGCACAATAGCCTCCTACCTTGGCCAGACAAGAGGCGAACAACAATAGCGGGACTCTGATGGAGATCCATTTCATTCGACGGAGAATTCTTCAATACGCTTCTGACGTCATAACTCGTGTATCGAATATTGATGCGTTAGTGACGGGCGGGCTAGAGTAGGAGGGTAGGTCCCATGAGTAAGATGTTCGAAAAACCCTTATACTAAAACTTTTTTACTTTTATTCAACTCCTTGGAGGAAGAAGTATTGTGATCGTCAAAAAAA
>CABEEJ010004649.1:40427-52927 GCA_901482245.1 Timema douglasi | reverse complement strand
TCATGGTTTTGTTCCAATCAATCAGCTCACTAAATGGGGCTTATTACATTAATTTGTGCAGTTTATTACTCATTTTGATCTCCCAATACGAGGCTTACAATGGATTAGTCGTATATTTTTCACTACACAATAATTTTCCACAAAATACAACAAACTCGGCATTTAAAAGTATGCCTATATAATTAAAGAGTAGCGCATCCTTATATATGTATATAAATTGTGCTAAAGTTTATTGATAGTTTCATAATACACAACATATTACAATCTCTCTGTTACTAATTGTGGCTACTATAGATGAGATAAATAAAAATAATAATAATACGAGGGTCATCCAGAAAGTAAGGTTACAAGAGCTCCTGAGGCCGGGGGAAATTTTTTGTTTCAAAATTGGCGCTCGCCACGTGTTTGTCGGCAATTTTATTTTCAGTCACATTAAATTCTTCCGATAGAGAGGTCGTTGTGCGCTTCCGCCAGTGCGAGATCCACGCTGACATCTTGTTTTTTGACTTTGCAGAACATCCATCGGAAGCTCGCGGAAGTTTATGGTAGTGATTTGACGAGTCGACAACATGTCACCAAGTGGGTTAGGTTGTTCAGAGAAGGCCGTACCGAGGCAAGGAATGGGGAGACCAACAGTGGTTTCTGATGAGCTTGTGCGAAAAAAATTGAAGAACAAGTGCGAAATGACGGCACGTGACGCTTGACGACCTTCACGAAAACTTTCCTGACATTTCTCGAAGTCTCCTTGGTGATATTGTGTCGGAAAAACTTGGTTACAAACAGTTGTGTGTGAGATGGGTGCCCAGAATGCTCACACCGGAGCACCGAGCACCGTAAAAATCGTGTGACCACCCCGCGTGAATTTTGTATCATTTTGCACAGTAGGGAGAAGCTTTTCTGGACTCTATCGTGACGGGGGATGGATGAGACGTGGGTGTGTCGCTACACCCTAGAATCCAAAAGACAATCACTTCAGTGGCGTCATTTATCTTCCCCAGTCACAAAAAAAGTTCAAGATGACCCATTCAGCCGGAAAAGTCATGGCATCTGTTTTTAGTGACAGTAAGGGGGTCCTTTTGGTGGATTTTATGCCTAAAGGGACTACCATTATTGCAGAGGCTTACTGCAGTACCCCAAAAAGAGTCAGCCCCCTTCATGACAACGCCAGGCCCCACACCGCGCGAGTTCCACAGGAGCTGCTGACATCGGTTGGATGGGATATTGTCACCCACCCACCCTATTCACCCGACTTGGCGCCTTCGGACTATCACCCCTTCACTAAACTAAAGGAGTCTTTGGGTGGGAAACGTTTTTCCACCAATCAGGAGGTCGAGGAAGCTGTGAAGAAGTGGCTGAAAGAGTTGGCGGCGGAGGTCTATGACACTGGCATACAAAAGCTGCTGCCCCGAATACAGAAATGTCTCGATCTCGACGGTGATTACGTTGAAAAATAGTTTAATATAAATGTGAAGTATCCTATGAGTTTCAATTAAATACAAGCATTTTTCGATCCTACATAAATGTTGTAACCTTACTCTCTGGATGACCCTCGTATATATATTCTCTGATATTCTTATGCATATAACTTGAAGCCATTTAAAAAATATTTTGACATAATTGGGGTAGCAGGTGCTATGAACGGTATGTTACTCCAATAAGCTATCAGTCATAGGCTTTCAGGAGGAATACAAAAATGCATTCCTAATTAACATTACTATTTTGGTTGAGGGGGTGGGGGGTGGGGGTGGGGGTTGAAGATCCGAAATACCTCTTGATACACTTCCCTCGATATGGCCGTGCTAATGGGTCACGAGGATGACAACATTTACTTCACCGTGTGTGTGTCTATATTTAGTGATGCTTAAAAATATGAATAAATCAATTATGCCATTATTATTGAATCATTATAAGATTTAGGAGGTCAGAGCTCTTAGAACTAATATTTGTAATTTGGATTGACAAATTTATTCAAATATAAATTAACATCGTTTAAAGAAGCTTCCCATGAATTTATTTGTATAGGAACATTTTACTGCTGTAAATTTGTTATTCGGGGCCCAGATTTTGATAACATGTATTTTTTTTGTCTGGTTTGTCACATACAATGCACATAGGTATATAAACTTTGCTCATTATTCCCTTGTTGTAGAAATGTATTATTATTAGCACCGCGTCTTACTACCCGTTCGGGTTATACGCACTTACGCTAATGTGTAATGGTAGGGTGATTGTGAGATGAAATGGAGGACCTACAGTTTATCGTGGGATCCGAACCACGGTGGAGGCCTGGCTTTCCCCACATTCACAAGATGTCTTGTCAGAGGTGAAGGAAGGGTTTGGTAATCAGATAAATCTGTGCCGGGACCGAGGATTGAACCCCGGCCGCCAGCATAGAAGTCTGACACCTTACCCCTAGACCACCAGGTTACCGAGTAGTCATTGGTTTTTCTGAATACATTACTGTTTCCATTTGGTGGCTGGTCAGTGTATTACTCAAGCCATATATTCTCCACTATAGGCTTGTCGTAGCCTCATGTGCCGTATAATCCAGCTTAAGACTAGGACAGGCACAGCATCCAGCCTTTGACCGTTAGTTCATCACTGTGAAAGGATAAACCCATATTTCCATCGATGATGAATTTTCGGCCATGCCAAAAATCAAACCCGGGACCCCTAGCTCAGGAGGCAGACACGCTACCAACTGAGCTAAGGACTGTATTTAAATGAAAACTCAAATTAATTGATTAATTAATGGAACATTACCTGCATAAATTTCTGAACTATTTTTATTTACTTAACAACAACATTTAAAAAAACTTTAAAAAGAGTCACTGTATTTTAATCTGCGATTGCTCTTGGTATTTGAGATGGGAATTTATATTCCAATTTATCTTTGCTTTTGAAGAGCAAATAGCATGTCAACGCAATTAAAATGATTTAACTTAAAACACGTTTTTACTTTTTGTGAGTTTTTTTTAATATGTTTTCAAGTTTGAAAGCTTTGCGCATCTTTTAAGTGGTTCCTTTAAAATTTCACCAAATTTTTGTTTTCTAGCTTATTGAGATTTAATTTTAAAAAAATCCGGACAGATATATACACATGCGTTCACCATTAGACTTTTACTAACAAATATTTTATATAAAAATAAAACTATTTCAATTTTCTTTTACCTGCTTCGGTGGCCACATGGTCCAAGGCGCTACTCTCACAATAGATTAGACTGCCCATGACGAAGAGAACTTGGTTCAATCTCGATCGGGTGTACTGAAAGTGGTCTTTCCTTAATGGTTTCCCACTCACTCTCTCTCTCTCTCTCTCTTTCTCTCGATAAATTTGGATACACCGCCTTTGAATTCAACCTTTTCCATATGAAACCCATTAGCATAATAATTAGTACACAAGTGTAAAACCCTAACAAGGAGTAAGACGCAGTATTAAAAAAAAGTTTTAATAATAGCCACTTTACACAACTCTATTTTTGTAATTTTTTTGTTTTATTCACAGGGCCAAACCACGCATGAGCGCTATCTCAGGACGGCGGACATACACGGAAGATGAACTCCAGGCAGCTTTACGAGACATCCAAAGTGGTAAGTTAGGCACAAGGCGCGCTGCTGTAATTTATGGCATCCCACGCTCTACTCTGCGCAACAAAGTATACAAACTAGCGATGGAACGAGAGCGTGACTCTCATCTGGTTGCTGCAGAGGCTCTCAAGGTCGAAGAAGACGAGAAGGAGCTATCAGCTGCAGAAGAAGAACAGGAGGTAGAAAAAGTTCTGAGGAAACCTTTACTGTCCATGGAAGACTTGATTCGTTTTTCTGTACTCGATAGCAGTGGGAGTACTTCTGATTCTTTGCGAACACTTCTGCGCCTTCACGAAGAGAGGTCTGGTAGTACTTCCCCATCCGAGTGTTTACCGTTCCCTCTTGACATGTGGGGTGGCCTTGAGCATAGTACACTTGCTCCATACATTTCCAACCTCCTTGCAGCCGCTGGTTTGTCCAACAGGGTTTCACACAGGGAGAGTATTCCTGCAAACCTTGCAAAGTTCCCGAATCATCTTCTGCCGGAAATTATGCGAAGGATGGTGACTGAAGAGAAGATTTTATGTGACGAACATTTAAGAAGAAACATAAGTATTGGGCCAAGCATTCACTTGAACGGCAGCCATTCAGAAGACGAGGAAAATAGAAAAAATAGGCCAGAGGTTATCGTACATCCCAAGGCAACCTCAAGAGAAGATGACGAGTCTATGGATGTTGACACAGCAGGTACTGCAGCTTCCGGAACGGCCACCCCACCCAATGTGATACTGAGAATTCCGTCCTTCAAACCGACTTCAAAGAACGGAGTGGCATCCGGCAGCAGTGGTGGTATAGAGCCTTTGCTCCTGAATCAAAATATACATAAAAGTGATGTTGCCAGCCCCGGGCTTGTTCAAGTGTCTAGTCAGCCAGTTTGTTTTGAAACACACAGTAACAGTGATTCGTGTTCTCCCCCAGTTAACAGCTCAATCGGGAAAGGTATTGGAGTGAGTTTGAGGGATGTCATTGCAAAAAGCATCAGTCAAAAGTTTCAGCAACACAGCGTTGAAACCATGTTGCCTCTCTCTCATCCCCAACATAAAATACTTTACTCTCCTAATGAAATAGATAACCCAACAAACACTCGTAGACAATTCACTCCTCCACTTAGTAACACTCCATCATCTATAGCCGCTTCTGTTATTAAAAACAACAATAACAACATCCATGAAGACCACAATGTGCAAAAGTTGTCTCCTATAAATAAATCACCCTCGAGCAGTAGCTCTGCCGGCTGCATGAGCACCGGGGGGAAAGGTACAAGACCAAAACGAGGCAAGTATCGTAATTACGACAGAGACAGCCTTGTCGAGGCTGTGAGGGCTGTCCAGAGGGGAGAGATGAGTGTCCACAGGGCCGGCTCATATTACGGTGTCCCTCATTCAACTCTGGAGTACAAAGTGAAAGAGCGACATCTAATGAGGCCACGCAAACGAGAACCCAAGACACACATTGATGACACCAAGCGAAAGGATGAGTGCTTGAGGATGTCTTCCCCGGACAAACCCAAGTTGTCCCAGAAGCCTTTTAAACCTCTCTATGGACCATCCTCTCCCCTTTCGAACCCACCAAATGGATTGAAAATGCCACCCCTTTTTGATCCGAATATGCCTCTACCATATCCACCTGCACCACCCTTTCCATTCTGGCCCGCAAACCCATTTCATTCCCTCCCTCTTTCGGATTTCCCTCGTGGAGCAGGGGGTCCTCCTGGGTTTAGTTCTACACATGAACAGTTTTATGCCTCTCAAATGATGCAAAGATTACAAGAAGACTCATCTCGTTCACATCCGAGCATTAGTCCCGGTGTTTCTTGTAGTCCACCTATCATTGGGCCGGGCAGCACCCTAGGCAAGAGTGCCCGTGAAATGGCGGAAAGCTTGTATGACGGAACAGGAGCCAATGGAAGCTTTCTGGATGGCATAATACGTTCAAGTCTTGAAATGGGACTTCATGCAGGCCACCCTAAAAGCTGTGGGGATAAGAATGAAGTAGCAGAGAAAATGTCAAACAAGGCTCTACTGGATCAACTCTGTAAAAACAGTCGCTTTCCTCCCCTTCCCCATCCTTCACGCGATGGAAGCAGCTCTGATGAAGATTCGTCTGTCAAGAGGCTTTCGGAAAGTACCTTCAGGAAGACTGATTCTGAAGCAAGCATGTCTGCCAATCTTGATTTTTCTCCTTCATCAAACGGCTCTGTGACTCGCGATGAAAAACATCCAGACGACACGGTGGAAGATGATGACTCCAAACCCGTCAAGCCGCCTTCGCCGGTAGATAACACCAATAAGTCATTTATTAGCGACGATCATGACTTAAAACTGTCACCCAAAGAAAGAATTAGTGTTGGTAGCGATGAATCATGTGACCCAACAGACGAAGAAAGTGCCTGTGATAGTAAACAAAGTCTACTGAAAGTTGATGCTAACAATGCTGCCAAAGATGGAGTTGCGCAAGAAAGAACAGAAGAAGAGGAAACCGAATCAAAGATGATTAACTCGCCTAGAGACTGATAATACTTTTTAGCCATTATTGATTAGTATGTTATATACAGATTTAGGTAATGCAAATCAAGTGACAGAATTTTATTATACTTTATATTCTTGAGGTGTATGTTTTTTTAGTCACCTTGCTGTACTGATTTTTGTAGGTGTTGAGTGTTGTCAGTGAATGTAGTCTTGACTACTGAGTTTCTTCCTTTTGAAGAATGGGAACAAAGAGTATGTTTTCTGTTTTCCTTTCCTTTTTTTCCTTTTGGTAAAAAATTGATGTTTTTTACAAGTATATTTCCTTCCTTTTGTACTTGTGGATTCTTAAATCTCATAAATATCTCGATCTTTTTTGAGGTTGACAATCGTAATGTTGCCAAAGCTATTAAAAAGTATTTATCAAAATTATTTGTTTCATATTATAGTGAAGATGTTAAAAATGTTGGAAAAAAATTAGCTGTATACATTCATAAGAATTTTTTTAGAAAAAAAAATATTTTTTTTTAATTGTAAAAAAAAAGTTCTGTGGTAGTTTCCCAAGATATTCATCAAAGCAGTTATTTCTTTTTTTCTTCTTTATCCTCTAAAGTCCACATAAATTAATTGTATTGATGTGTCGTTTTTAAAAAAATGTGCACATTTTCAAGTATGCATGTTTGTTTGATGTTTTGTTAAATTGATGTGAATGTTTTATTCTTTTTGTGTACTTTCTTCATTTATAACATTTTGCAAAATATTTTCACTTGGATCAATTTGTAAATTTTTTATGTATGTGTTCGGAGCTTATACCAAAATAATCACTTTGACAAAATGGTGAAATAAATTCGGAATTGTATTTTTAAACTAATTAATGTCACACAACTAATTCCTGAAATATCTTGTTTTTGTAGGGAACACATTTTTTTCATTTAATTTTTTTGTTTTAAATAAATTTGACCTACATTCAGGTTGGGAACATATCATAACTAAAGTAATTAGGTCTGGTTTTTAAAATAAAAAATCATTATGTTCTCGTTTTTTAAACAAAAATCTGTTGTGTTAATTTGGTCGTATTTTTTAAAAAATTTTGAAACTTAATCTGAAAGTTTAAATAAATATATTTGTGCATATTTTAAGTTAATCATTTATTTGAATTAGTACATGTTTTCATGTTCATTCCATAATGCAATTCCGAAATTATATATATTTTTCTATCTAATAGCTATCACATATAAAACTGATTTATTTTTCATTACATCCAAGCATGAAATGCATGTGGTTCAAATTAATACTTTTTAGCTATTATTTCAAAATGTCATAAGATAGTTTATTCGGAAATGTAGTTCGACTAATGGCGAGTGTGTAGCCTAATTATGTTGAGAACTATCAAATTGCTATCTGTACATACTATCCGTACTGCCCCCCTCCCCCCCCTCTCTTTTACAG
The DNA here is from genome assembly GCA_901482245.1 of Timema douglasi. NCBI lineage: Eukaryota > Metazoa > Arthropoda > Insecta > Phasmatodea > Timematidae > Timema > Timema douglasi. The sequence continues at coordinate 45,425 of CABEEJ010004649.1, read as the reverse complement.
CCATCCTCCAGTGATATAAATTATTAAAATATTACTATAAAAAGTTAACTTAAAACATTCTTTGACATGTTTTTATCATTTATCCTTTTGTTAGATTTTATCTGATTCTATTTATTGAAATAGTTTACTTAATATGTATTTGGGAGTGAGTACATATATTTTTGCAATCAAACCACAATCATTCCATGTTCGACTAAAATTTAAATATATATATAATTGTGTAAGCTAGACTGCTTTGATGTTGGATCAAAATAGTTTTTTCAAAAATCTTGGGATTCTCCAAGAATTGTACTGTCTGTGATGAAGCCAAATTTTGAATGTATATTTTCTCTATTCATATCTTATATATTATATATATATATAAAAAAACTAGACTAGTTTATATATTGATTAAAACAAAAAATGGATTTTTTGTTTAAAAATTAAAGTGCAATTAGAAATGGTATGACCTTATATACACATAACGTACATATGTAAGTATATATTTACTATTTTAAGTGTGTTTGCAAGTTTCAAGCGTATCAAGAATGAAGCTAACATCATCATTAGAAGCAACAAATAGATTCCAACTACAATAACAGGTTTAATTTCACAGTACTCGATACCACAATCAGTGAACAATTCAGTTTTCCTTTTACTTAAACAACAGTTATCAGACTTTTCCGAGCTACAAGTCGACACGTTCGGCACAGTTAACTCTCTATGGGCTCGTGATTGGACGCGTTTTAACAAAGACTGACTTATTCAAACATAAAAATCTACATACAATACTTACCCATCCATTAGTGCTACTAAATATTTTACTCAAGCATAAGGGCCAGTTTCATAGTCAAATTTAGTACGCCTCAAGTGCGGCGCTACACTAAATACAAGACGACACCTACCTAAACCAGAATGGAATGGGCCAGTTTCCTATGCGAGAATGGCCCATTTCATTCTGGTTTAGGTAGGTGTCGTCTTATATTTAGTGTAGCGCCGCACTTGAGGCGTACTAAACTTTACTATGAAACTGGCCCTAAGTCACCAAGTAGTATCATATTTTTTTAAATGAAGAAATTATTACCGGTTCTTGTTATCATGTCTCTCTAGTGTTCTTCTCAAGTCGGTCTTATTTATTTAAACACCATTCGTAATTTCCTTTTTTTTTTAGCTTAAAGTAGATTTTATTTGGAAACTTGAGTCTATCATCAGCTCATACCGAGAATAACTTGTGCCACAATAGATATTCTTTGTTTGGTTTGGAAATATATGCCAGCTAGCTTTGTCTAGCTGTAGGAACAAACATCGCAAAGAGGACTTTTCTTTGTTTTTTTGAGCTTACAATCATATGTCTTAGCAGCCAGTCACGAATGCGGTGGTGTCTCGTCTGTACAGACGGAACCCTTGAAAACATTCTAACCAACCATGTGCCAGAGGTTTTTCTTTTCCAATAGACAGAGCTGAAGTTGAAAGTGATGGAATAAGAGATCTCAAGTGAGTTAATTTTTACTCTGACAAGAAACTCTTGTTGGGCGATCCAATATTTATAAATATATCGCAAGCCGTACTGTTTGTAGCTATGTAAGTGTTTTTTCAAACGGGAGCCGAGCTTCCATAAAGCTTTATTAATGTAACTATCCCATTGGACATTTTAGAAATGTTCATTTTTATGTGTGTGTTTTTTCGATTGCTATCATTATGAACTCTTCGATATGTGTTTTTTTAAGGAAGCCGAATCTTGTGCTTCTATCTTGTGGACACATCTCGTAACGCAATGTCGGAATGAAGCTTCAAGTTTTCTTGAAATAAATTGTAATGTCTTATTATAAATATATATACCTATTTTTTTTATTTTGTCTTATGTTGATTGTGATATTTCTTCTAAGTTACATTTGCCTTTTGCAAATAAAAAAAAAATCAAATTTTATTTCTTTGTTTATTTTTTTTTACAGGGACATTTAAATTTTGCAATCAAATTGCTATGTCCCAGTATTCCTTGGACTTAAAAAGTAGTCGCTTATATAAAAAAGTAAACAAATCTTAAAAAAAAAGTTTGGTTAATTTATTGTTTTGTTTGTTTGTAAATAGTTATGAGCAAAACCATTACTGCTATTCAGTTAACAACTAATTTATACAACAATTCTAGACTTTGAAGAGTAATTGGAAGGACCACAGTTTCTATGATGATATAAAGGGCTGTGATCATTAGTGTCGTTACTAACTCAAAACTTTACCATTCCAAAAAAACCCTTTATAAACACGTTTTTAATGGGTAATTTATGTTCTCAGTGTGTTTTTTTAAGTTACATTTTTATTGCCTTAATTCTTTGTACAAAATATGACAAAATTATATTAACATCAAAATGTTTGTGAGCAACTTAGTTTTTTTTCCTAACTTAACTTGAATTAAACCACTTTGTACCTGAATATTATAAATTTGTACTCGCCATCTCATCACTATGGTACTTTTCCTTTCAACAATATACATTTCGTCCCTTTTTGTGTTTTGTAGACCTCCTTACAAAAAAAAAATACATTATCATTATTGTGATAAATGAAGTAAAAATATATGAAACAAATTGAATGAAGAAGTAATTAGATTGACAACTAATTTCAAATGTTGGTACTGGTACATTACAATGTTTAGTTAACTGATGTTACTTTATTGGTTTGATTTCTTAACCATTTTAATAATAGTCATCAAATTAAGAGACGTAATAAGATTATGCCAAATAACTATGAAATAAAGAGCTGTGAGATGGGGTCACATAAACACAATCAATTATATTAAAAGAAATAAAAAAACACGTATTTATTTAAATGTGATACTTTTTCATTCACTTTTGATTTAGACTGTATCTTTGATCTAGTGGTCAAAGTTCCTGGGTTCATTCCCCGGAGCTTCCAACATTTATCTGTGTAGCAGCAGGTCTGGAACAAGGCCAAACTCAGACCCACGAGGAGGAATGAGGAACTACATGAATAAAAAAAAGTAGTAGCTCTGGTTTAGAGAACTGAGATTACCAGTCAGAGCGATAGTTGTGTTGACCACATGACACCCTCTATCCACATTTTACGGCAGCGGTTGCTTGGTTGGTATAGCTCGCTTGCGGACTCTTACCATTAATTTTTTTTAAATCTTTTGTTAGCCATTTGCTCTATAATTTGCATAACATTTGTTTACCGATTACATTATCACTTATCCTATACCTTCAATAAAAGAACATATCAAAGATTTACTCTAAAATTTTAACTCTAGCTTATTTTTATTAATTAAATTGCATGCATCTTCTTCTTTTTCACTTTTCTTTCTAATTAAAAACAAATATTTTGTACAAAGACTAGGCTTTTGATCGTTTTGTTTTGACATATGGTGCCGAATCGACTAGCCACTTGAGGGTCCACCTAGTGTAACAAGTAGTAGCACAAGTTATACGATCACACAGATAATAAAATATAGATTTGCCTAATTTTAATCAAATTCCAATATCACTGTAAACTATATGGTAAAATCATGAAACCTGTGTTCAAATGTTTGGTCCGTCTAACAGGACTATTAACTTTTTTTTAAACTTACCCTTTATGTACAGTTTTTTTGTTAAAGTTATAAAATGTGTGTTGTGTGTTCTGATGTAGTTGATGTGATCATATTCTTTCGGAATTATCACGACAACTATAACAAAGTTTTAACCATTGTTCTATTTGTAATGTGATACACTCTTACTACCATTCCATAGTTTCTTTTTTTGATTAGTGTATTGTTAGTTTTTTTTTTTCTGCTCATAGTACATGCATTTACAAACTAGTTTACTCGTTATAAAAGTTATAATGTCTCGTCAAACACTTTGTGAGGACAAGATAATTGGTTTGTTCATCTTCTTGTTTGGTTGTTTACCACCATCTTGTTTACGTTTTGTTTTTTATATGGCTCCCCTGCACTGGTTTGTAAGAGGGAGTTCATGATGTATGTTTGCTTGATATGTAGTTTCTGCTCACATTCATTTCTTGTCTATTGACCATCATTCTGGTTCTGTTGGTTCGTCATGTTAAATTGGGGATAAAGGGAACGTGAAAGAAGAGCCATTGTTTTCGCTCTTTTTTTATAGCAAAACATTTTTTGTTTGAAAATAAATCAAATATTGCTTTAGTATTAATATATTATTATTATTAGCACCGCGTCTTACTACCCGTTCGGGTTATACGCTCTTACGCTAATGTGTAATGGTAGGGTGATTGTGAGATGAAATGGAGGACCTACAGTTTAACGTGGAATCCGAACCACGGCGGAGGCCTGGCACTCCTCACATTCACAAGATGTCTTGTCAGAGGTGAAGGAAGGGTTTGGTAATCAGATAAATCTGTGCCGGGACCGAGGGTTGAACCCCGGCCGCCAGCACAGAAGTCTGACACCTTAACCCTAGACCACCAGGTCACCCTTAGTATTAATATAGAGTTTAATTTTCTTCTCCTGGTGATTTAAACATTTATTTTAACATCTGTCAAGGGTGTCCTCAAATGCCGCTATGCTCATGAAAGATATTCAACAACTGTTGATATCACTATACGAAGAAAATTAAACTTTATATTTGTTCTAAAGCAATATTTGATTAATTTTTTCAAAAAAAAAAAATGTTTTAATATAAAAACTACATAAACACTTATTTTTTCTTGCGTTTCCCAAGTCCCTACCTTAATTTTTAAAAAAAGGTCTGATTGACATATCACTTTAATAAATAGTTGTATAGTTGATTTTACTCAATCCACTCCCCTTGCAACAAAGTTGTATTGTTGTTTTGTTTCCCTGTTCCGTCAATGAGAAGTCACATGACTATGTAATGATGTGATCAGCTCATTTTTTTTTATGTAATGATTATCACATAGTAGCTATTAAGTTGTAAAATTTGGAGCCTTTCGACTGTACATAACATGTCTGCACCAGTTTGCTGTGTGTGTGTGTGTGTGTGAACACACCATCATTGCAATGATCCAAACTTGATAACTTTTAAAAATACACCCCCC
>CABEEJ010004649.1:25439-39770 GCA_901482245.1 Timema douglasi | reverse complement strand
TTTTTCCTAAATGGTTTTCCACTCTCCCTCCACGCAAATGCGGGTTCACTTCCTCTAATTCAACATTCCCAATTTCTAATCCATTAGAGTAATTAGTACTTAAAGCGTATAACCCGAACGGGTAGTAAGACGCGGTGCTAAATAATAATAATAATAATAATAATAAAATACTATCACCAAAAAGTAGTAATAATAATTTTCTTTGCAGACCCCAAGTTATTTTCACAGGTCCAGACCAAACCAACATTATTTTCTTATTTTTAATAGATGAGAAGAATAGTTTCCTTGGTGTACTTGGTTGTACACACATATTATATGGTACCTAGGCATGGGTTCTAAAATAATCTTCCATTGCAGGTTTGATTGTGATTTCTCCTAGTTATCCAGAACTAGGGCCATTGCAAGGTATAACACAAAAGTTTTGATATGGGCATATAACATATTTCTCTTTTCCTTTTCAATTCTAATGTTGTTTGGTTGATAAGTGTTCTTTGGCTGTAATTATTTTTTGTAAAATCTTTGTGCTACGAATTAAAAAGTGTGTTTTCTTCTTGTGTGGAGTCTTATTGAATTCGGTGTGAATAAAGTTAATAGCTATGGATGTTTAAATTTCTGGAATGTTTATTTCAAATATTTTGAATAAAAATCAAATTATATTTATTTAGTCATATATCATTATTGTTACAAGTTGTACTGTTTTAAAATATTTCTATTTAGATACAGAAGATAAGTTTTAAGTTGTAAACAATTTGGTTTATACATATATCAAATTTTAGTTGGGATGATACATTTCTATGCATGCGTTTTTATCCCTTTTTTTTGTGTGTGCATATTTGAAAAATAATTACCAATTTTTGTGTATCAAAGAGTTCACACATCTCTCGTCATTCATATCGAGTAACAATATGAGCAGTTTTAACGTTCCTGTTGAATAAATTGTGATTTTATATAACAGTTGTAATTTTTTAAGGGCATATTTTTTAACATAACACTATAATACATTTTACATGCTATTCAAATATAAAAAATAATCTTTCAATGTATGGCTTGATAGTTTTATGAAATGAATATGTAAGCTACACTAGTTTGTTGGGCTGTAGAGAGGACAGGCAAGGGGTCAGGGGTCAAGGGTCAAGAGAGGTACAAGATCTGCTTTGAGGGCACTTTCATACACACTTATTTTAATTGTCGGTCTTTTTCTATCTTTCCATTTGAGTGATGGAACGTTCTTTTCAAATTCGTCTTCTTCATTGTTCTTAGATTACTCTGAGCTGTCGATTGTTCGAATTGGTTTCATATTTTCATCAAAGGCAGTGAAAGTGTTCTGCACATTGGTTGTTAGATAGGTCTAGCAATCCCGGCGAATTGGTTTTCCACTTTGGCAATTATACTAAAACCTTTCTTTCTTTTTTAATACGTAAACACTTGTGTTTGGATTTCAAACTTTATCCAAAACTAAATTAATTAAAATTGCCGAACTGACTAGGACATAAATTTACAATTTTTCATTTTATGAGTTAGCAAAATTTTAACCCATTTAATTTATCTTATATGTCTATAAATTTAATTGTTACGTTGACAACTACAACTTAATGAGAATGATTAGTTTTTTTTTTTTAGTTTCATGCTTTGTATAAATTAGAATTTCAAAATCAAACCGGACTGGTTAAGTCGACAACATGAATAGCTGTTTATTTTTTGTCGGTAGAACTCTCGGTTGAACTTCTAAATACAAAGCTAAGGTTTGTTCCAAAAGATGTATCACATTATTTAAAAATATTAGCTTTGTTTTAAACAAATTGGTTATATCGGTTGAAATTTTGTGTAAATTTAATCAGCCTGCTTATTTCAAGCTAAAATAACTGTCCTTTGTTTCAAAATGAAGCCCTCTTATGTATCATCATGTATGTGTGACATGAGACATAGCCAAGGCCCTGCTAATCTCGGTTTGTCTACCATAACTTTAAGCCAAAGTGTCTTGTGCGTATTGCAGAGTATGGTTGTCCCATCAAGTTTACATACAGGGTGACAACAAATATTTTTGTCCAGATTATTTTTAATGCATAGTTCATAAATCATATTATCACTCTAATTCACATAAAATATGACTACGTATTTTTTCTTGGATTGTATTTTATCTAGTTAAAAAATTACTCTAAATTATTTTTAAAAAAATCCAAAATTTTATTGTTTTTAAATATTTTTAACAAATAGGCTTTCAAATATATAAAAAGAATGTTAAAAAGACCAATAGTATAATATTAATATTCAATACACATTTTAAGCTAGTATCATTTAGCATACAATAGTATTATTTAGTCCTGATTTCTCTTGCCTGTAAAATTTGTGAGCTTCTGAAAATTCAAGATTTTCAATTTTTTAATTGAGTCATAATCTTTACTTATCAGCTCATATCAATTATTAATTAAATATCATACTTTAAAAATGGTTCCAAATCTGAATTTACTATAGTGAAAAGGTTTCAAATCCAATCCAAATATTTTTAATAGACTATTTTTCAAATGGAATATTAAACTAGATCTTTTTAGTCAAATCCAATTGCATAATTAGTCTTATTTAAACCCTGGCCCATTAAAATAAAATTGAAATATTGCCACATAACTTATAAATGTTATAATAAACTTAGCTATTAAATTTAACAGATTTAGCTTAGTTTCTATAAAAGTTAAATTATTCAAATGTTTGATTCAATAAGTTTAATTTTGAATCATATTCAATTGAATCAGAATCAGGAATATTTTTGTAATTGAGATTTCAAAACTTTGCACAGGCTTACTAATTTTATATTTATTCTTACTATTAGAAATTATTCAAGCTATTTTCTCTTATTGACAAGTTAAATAAAATGCATTCTGTGAATTGTGTTTAATTTTTTACTTAAATAACTTTAATAATGTGATAAATTTTACTTTTCATCATATATTTCAAAGTAAGTAGCTTAGCTTATTTAATTTGGAACTTTGTTGAACCATTTAATCATAATTATATGACTAAATATACTCAAAAGCACATTTAATATTTTGAAGATCTTCTAACCAAAATGTGATTTTGACATTCTAGTCCTTATTTCAAAATTATATTTCTTTTATTAAAATAAATACTTTATTTACTTTGTAAAATAATCTTTAGTTCAAACTAGTAAAGATTTCTAAAATCATGTTAAGCTACCAAATTGTTAAACTAATATATCTTAATTTCTTATTAGTAGGTTTATTAAATTTTTATACTTAATTAGACTGCTTTTGTTTTAAGATTTAATGTATTCAAAAATTGTGTAGATTGTTTAATATAATTGGGTCCACTGGATGACTGATAGCAGTTAATTATAAACTATTGTCTTGTGTGTGCATACAGACGTACAACTGATATTGTAACTGCGCCCTCCAAAAAGCCCATAGACATTTAAACCAACTTGACAATACTCCGTTTGACTCTTTCATATTAGGATAAGTTTTCTAAATTGGTACTCGCTCCGGTGGCCGCGGGGTCTAACGTGCTACTCTCGCAGTAGACCAGACTGCCAATGATGAGATCTCGCAGTAGACCAGACTGCCAATGATGAGATCTCGCAGTAGACCAGACTGCCAATGATGAGATCTCGCAGTTGACCAGACTGCCAATGATGAGATCTCGCAGTAGACCGGACTGCCAATGATGAGATCTCGCAGTACACCGGACTGCCAATGATGAGATCTCGCAGTAGACCAAACTGCCAATGATGAGATCTCGCAGAAGACCGGACTGCCAATGATGAGATCTCGCAGTAGACCGGACTGCCAATGATGAGATCTCGCAGTAGACCGGACTGCCAATGATGAGATCTCACAGTAGACCGGACTGCCAATGATGAGATCTCGCAGTAGACCGGACTGCCAATGATGAGATCTCGCAGTAGACCAGACTGCCAATGATGAGATCTCGCAGTAGACCAGACTGCCAATGATGAGATCTCACAGTAGACCGGACTGCCAATGATGAGATCTTGCAGTAGACCGGACTGCCAATGATGAGATCAAGGGTTGAATCTTGATCAGGTGTAGTGAGGTTTTTTTCCCCTTGTGGCTATCCAATCTCCATCCACGCAAATGCGGGTACACTTCTCATTAATATAACCTTCCTAACCCCTAAAACCATTGGTTTAATTCATATTTGAGCATATAACCCGAACGGGCACCTAGTAAGGCGCGGTGCTAATTTTATTTTCTAAATTTTGATTTTGTTTATAATATTACTTAGTATTTTTTTTAAGTCATTTAATTGATAATTAATAAAATGGGGTGTTTGTAGATATCTCAAATTCAATTTGTCAACTCTAAATAGTTTATTTTATCCTCTATTTGGGGTACAATTAAAATTTGTGGTTGCATAACGCCCTTGGTATCTTAATAAGATTGCGTCATTACTTTGCATCTCTTTATCTTGTCTGAAATATCCAACTCTTGTATTTATTATAAATACCCCGGTCTCTTAACTGCCCCTAATACCTTTTCATTCTGGTGTCTATGAAAAGGTTGTATATGCCATGCTAGTTTTAATTTTGAAACATGTGCAATCAGTTCCTTTTAACTGTCCCAACAATTTTCATAACTGTTGAATACCATGTAGTAAACTCATAGTATCTCACTCAACTAGTAACTGTAAATTGGCAGGAAATATTATCTCACACATTACAAAGCGCCAGTTTCATAGTCAGGCTTAGTACGTCTCAAGTGTGGTGCTATACTAAATACAAGACGATACCTACCCAAACTTGAATGGACTGTGTCAGTTTCATAGTCAGGCTTAGTACGTCTCAAGTGTGGTGCTATACTAAATACAAGACGATACCTACCCAAACTTGAATGGACTGTGTCAGTTTCATAGTCAGGCTTAGTACGTCTCAAGTGTGGTGCTATACTAAATACAAGACGATACCTACCCAAACTTGAATGGACTGTGTCAGTTTCATAGTCAGGCTTAGTACGTCTCAAGTGTGGTGCTATACTAAATACAAGACGATACCTACCCAAACTTGAATGGACTGTGTCAGTTTCATAGTCAGGCTTAGTACGTCTCAAGTGTGGTGCTATACTAAATACAAGACGATACCTACCCAAACTTGAATGGACTGTGTCAGTTTCATAGTCAGGCTTAGTACGTCTCAAGTGTGGTGCTATACTAAATACAAGACGATACCTACCCAAACTTGAATGGACTGTGTCAGTTTCATAGTCAGGCTTAGTACGTCTCAAGTGTGGTGCTATACTAAATACAAGACGATACCTACCCAAACTTGAATGGACTGTGTCAGTTTCATAGTCAGGCTTAGTACGTCTCAAGTGTGGTGCTATACTAAATACAAGACGATACCTACCCAAACTTGAATGGACTGTGTCAGTTTCATAGTCAGGCTTAGTACGTCTCAAGTGTGGTGCTATACTAAATACAAGACGATACCTACCCAAACTTGAATGGACTGTGTCAGTTTCATAGTCAGGCTTAGTACGTCTCAAGTGTGGTGCTATACTAAATACAAGACGATACCTACCCAAACTTGAATGGACTGTGTCAGTTTCATAGTCAGGCTTAGTACGTCTCAAGTGTGGTGCTATACTAAATACAAGACGATACCTACCCAAACTTGAATGGACTGTGTCAGTTTCATAGTCAGGCTTAGTACGTCTCAAGTGTGGTGCTATACTAAATACAAGACGATACCTACCCAAACTTGAATGGACTGTGTCAGTTTCATAGTCAGGCTTAGTACGTCTCAAGTGTGGTGCTATACTAAATACAAGACGATACCTACCCAAACTTGAATGGACTGTGTCAGTTTCATAGTCAGGCTTAGTACGTCTCAAGTGTGGTGCTATACTAAATACAAGACGATACCTACCCAAACTTGAATGGACTGTGTCAGTTTCATAGTCAGGCTTAGTACGTCTCAAGTGTGGTGCTATACTAAATACAAGACGATACCTACCCAAACTTGAATGGACTGTGTCAGTTTCATAGTCAGGCTTAGTACGTCTCAAGTGTGGTGCTATACTAAATACAAGACGATACCTACCCAAACTTGAATGGACTGTGTCAGTTTCATAGTCAGGCTTAGTACGTCTCAAGTGTGGTGCTATACTAAATACAAGACGATACCTACCCAAACTTGAATGGACTGTGTCAGTTTCATAGTCAGGCTTAGTACGTCTCAAGTGTGGTGCTATACTAAATACAAGACGATACCTACCCAAACTTGAATGGACTGTGTCAGTTTCATAGTCAGGCTTAATACGTCTCAAGTGTGGTGCTATACTAAATACATGACGATACCTACCCAAACTTGAATGGACTGTGCCAGTTTTGCCCATTCCATTCTGGTCTATGTAGGTGTCATATTTTATTAGTAAGGAAACGTACTAAGTCTGATTGTGAAACTGATCCAAAGACTTGTTTAATATCAATTACTAATCAATAATTTATTGGGTGCCTTCTTATAAAGCTTACATTGTCTAAGTATTAAGCATAGCTCAAACAAAAATATGGGCTTTTACCAAAATAACTTGATGCTGGCAGATGTATGGATGAACACAATTTTAGTTCAATCCTTAGATAAATGTATGGTTTTCTATTTGTACGATACTGCTACAATACTGCTACAATACTGCTTATTTCTGTTATACACAATTTTTGGACACATTAAATTTTAGTTTTGATGTCTACTGTTTGGTTGTGAATTAAATGTTAATTGTCAAAGTGCAATGTGTCTTACTGACAAATGGTTCAATATATATACAAAATGTTTACATCTTTTAATATCATTTGACCAAATCTTTAACTAATTTTTCTTCATATAAGTAATTATAAAAATAAAACACAACCCTTATTTATACAATTTTGTTTGTTTATGGTGTTTTGATTTATTGCATGACTAATATTTTTTACATAAAAGGATTATGGGAATTATTGACAATATGTAGAAATGTGTTTTTTAAGTTCCTTACGGTAAATTTACTTTATCTTTACATATTTTGTGTTGAAAATACTGTATTTAAAACCCTTTAGCACCCAGTTACATTTTGATAAATTATTTAGTAGTAGCGGCAGGGTAGTTTTATTTAATACATGTATGGGCTTTGCGCAATTACTAAAAGTAACTTTTTCATTTTGGTTAACCTTGATGGTCTTGTGGTAAAGTGATCGCCACAGAGTCAAATGTTGGTGGGTTCAAACCCGGCCGTGGTCTTATCGATTTTTCTTAAGATATAAAAACCTGTAGCACAACCTCCTTAGGAAAGACAGTAAAGCCTTCTGCCCCGTGTCGATTGTGGCATGTAAACGAGCCCCTGGAAAGTATGGGAAAATACATTTCCCGTCAAAATTAGTAGGCTCTTTTGCTCTTGCTCATAGAAAATTCTCATATGCTGATATAATCGAATCACTTCAGAAAGTTCACCATAAATACATCCAATAAATAAATCTTTCCAATTTGACAGATTATCTAGAGAAGATATTTTCTAATGCAACTAAAAATATAAACCATGTTGTGGGTTATGTGTTTAAAGACACGTTGATTAGTTGCTCTTGAATAATTTGTCATGTACTCCCTTCAACAAGTGGGACCAATAAACTCTATATAAGACTCGACACGTTTTATTGTAAAATAAACTTTAATCAAATAAAATAAGTTATCAGTTTTAAACAGTAGAATTATTCATACTGAACCATTGTTATGTGGTTGAAATAAAATATGATTAAGAAACATATCTTGTATATCTCAGCTCAACCATCAATTACTATTTCCCCGCTCAGTCACTTGTCCATATGGATATTAGTTACTTGCAGTGAACAGAAGTTTACATACTTTACTTTAATCTAACTTTACAACTTCCAATCCCCGGCCGTTAGTTTATCAATGGGAAGGGGTAAACCCATATTTTCATCGACTATTGCACCTTACAGATTTATATTATGATTCACTTTTCAGAAATTAAAAATATTTTAAAAGTGTTTTTTCCGAAAACAGATATAATCTTGTATCTGTGAAATTAGGTAAGACATGATAGTATTGTATTGATAAGAATGATACCAACATTTACGCTAGAAAATTTTTGCGAGCCTACTTTTATGGGGTAATTTCGCAACCAACCACCGAGAGAAGAGCTTAGTGGGGTTACAGGTCGACAAAGTGGTTTGTTTGCCCAATATCTCACTCTCTGGTCCGGCTATCTTCATTACACTAATAGTGTAGGTAGAATTTACACACTGACCGCAGCTTATCAGATTAGACCATCTTGATACTGTAATATTATGATATAGGTGACCTGACGGTCTAGGGGTAAGGTGTCAGACTTCTGTGCTGGCGGCCGGGGTTCAATCCTCGGTCCCGGCACAGATTTATCTGATTACCAAACCCTTCCNTGCTGGGGGCCGGGGTTCAATCCTCGGTCCCGGCACAGATTTATCTGATTACCAAACCCTTCCTTCACCTCTGACAAGACATCTTGTGAATGTGGGGAATGTCAGGCCTCCACCGTGGTTCGGATCCCACGTTAAACTGTAGGTCCTCAATTTCATCTCGCAATCACCCTACCATTACACATTAGCGTAAGTGCGTATAACCCGAACGGGTAGTAAGACGCGGTGCTAATAATAATATTATGTTTCCATCGTCTTTTGATAGAGCGGACAACCCACATCATGGAATACAAGGTTCGGTTATGATCAAGTATGTGTATTTTTTTTAGTATCCCACCCTCTACAAATAGATTTTGGTACCTTTTCTTGAATTTTGCCAAAATCCTATCATATAGGTTATTTGATTTGTTGCTGGAAGCCTATTTTAGAGCCTAAGAATAAAAAAAAGAAAAGTTGAATGAACGCCCATTTGTTAAGGTTTTCCAATTGTGTTACAAGTTATTGCACACTTTGATTTGATCACCAGTTCTTTTTATCTTAGTTATTTTTTCATTTTGTCGGTTCAGATACTTTATGATAAAACAAAATATATTTGGTGTAAAGTGATAATTTTTCATTTAGCACTTTTAATGCTTAACCTAAAGTTACTTATACAGGGTGTATACCATCCGGGAAAATCAGGGAAAACGGGAATTAGCCGGGAATTTGGTAAATCACAATAAAAATCCGGGAAAATGATATTTTACTCAAAATATGAAATACAATAATCATTAAATCAGTAAATTATTTCATTTTTTTGTTTTTAGCTGTGTAATATATTTTTAATTCCTAGTAAGCAATTTTAATACAAATTTTAAANAGCCGGGAATTTGGTAAATCACAATAAAAATCCGGGAAAATGATATTTTACTCAAAATATGAAATACAATAATCATTAAATCAGTAAATTATGTCATTTTTTGTTTGTTTGTAGCTGTGTAATATATTTTTAATTCCTAGTAAACAATTTTAATACAAATTTAAAAAAAACCATTCAAATTTTAAAACTTATTATTATTCATAAAAAATATTAATAGAAAAACGAGTGTAGAAGGGGGGGAGTTAGAAGGATGTTACATACATTTTAGTGGGGAATTTTAGGAAATGATGAGGGGAAATCAGGGAAAAGGTCGGGGATCTCATTGGTCAAGTTTAGTAGACACCATGTTATAACTATCAACTGCCCAAAATCTCCACAAAAAAATTAAGATTAAAGTTATAAAAATGGACAAAATATTTTGTTATTGATTTATTGTAACAAAAAACATGAAAATATGTAAAACAAATGTTCATATCGTCATTATATGAATCTCTAGATAACTTTCGTTGCCATAAAAAAGTCTAAATAAAAATTACAATAAAAAAGTATAAATGCAAATGAATAATTATCTTAACAATCAGTGAAACAAAAATAAATTCATTCATCAAATAATGTTATTTAATTTAAATAATAGTGATGGTTTTAAATAACAAGAATCTTCTTCTAACCGTATCTATTCGGAATTAACAAATTTAGTCTGCTAGAATGATTTCAAAATTCTCAAAAGAAATCTTCAGTTTGAAACATTTCTTTATCAGTACAAACTTAGGGGAAATGGCTATTACTCATAGCAAATAACTTGGCAGGGATAGCATGAACATCGCTATATTGATGTCAGAATATGTTCAAACTTTGCTATTATGTATATGAATACTTAACCTAAATATAATATATTAGCTATTCCACATTAACATCAATGAGACGTCTATTTAGGGGTAAAGCAAAACCATTAAGACAGCTAAATGAATGCAAATAACCACCAAACCCTGTTAAATTTTTCATATATTTATTGGAAATATAGCATTTACAAATTTCTAACTACTATTCCATGTGTCTACCAAGTATAAATAAATAAAATAAAACAACTCACTTGGTTCAAAGTCGAAGACTGTCTATATTGAAATACACACACACACACACACACACCAGTAAACAAAAAAATATATAAATTGGTTCTTAACACTATACATACAATATACTTTAAGAATTAGTGTATAAGTAAGTTTATAATTTGAAAGAAAAATCTAATCTTTGGTTTTTATCTATTACTAGTTTATTAAAGTCTCGCGATTCATTGACTGTTCTATAGACAACATTGCCAAAGCAATTAGCTTTTACTCACGTGTGTTTCTTAACCAAATAACAAACACACAAAACAAACTAAAGAGTTACTTTCTTCAGACCCACATTCACGGCTTTTTATGAAATAGTTTATTATCAAAACACCGAGTAAATTCTCCTCTTTCTTTAAACCTTTTTTTTTTACCAGACCTAGATTCAAATCAGGCAACTGGCCTTGCATGGTTTTTTATCGCAAACTATTTCTTCCAATGATAAAGAAGCAAAATTCAGTTTTTAAGCTCGGATATTCATTTTCGGTCAAGTAATCGAAAACCTGTGGTGTCGCACTTTCTACTATATACATATAAACGGCTGACTGCGGTGTGTATCACAGGGTTGCACCCTAACTCAGCCCAAATAACGTGCTAGGCGAGCCCTGAGATAAGGACATTGACATCAGGTTGTCATGACGCATACAGAGCTTGGGGTGTTGGGACAGACAGCCACAGAGCACATGTTAACATAGGTGCTCTTTTTGTCACGCGTTAATTTAATTACGATTTTACTAATTTCCTCAAACTGGGGAAGTAATGCAACAAATTATCTATTTATTCATTTATGTTTTGAACTGTGTAATGAAAAAAATATAAAAAACTGATAAATGTCAACTACAAAGATGTGACTGTGTGCAAGGCAAATATTTATAGGAGTGTGTTTTATGACAGGAGGCCTGAAATACAAGACAACTGGTGCCCCATAATATGAGAAAAATACATCTTTGAGAAGGTTAGAGCAAATTTAGGCGACCTGGCGGTCTAGGGGTAAGGTGTCAGACTTCTGTGCTGGCGGCCGGGATTCAATCCTCGGTCCTGGCACAGATTTATCTGATTACCAAACCCTTCCTTCACCTCTGACAAGACATCTTGTGAATGTGTACCCTACCATTACACATTAGCGTAAGTGCTTATAACCCGAACGGGTAGTAAGACGCGATGCTAATAATAATAATAATAATAATAATGCAAATTTCAAAGTTGTTTTTTTCATTACAATGACAATTTATCATGCCCAGCTTAATGTAAAGACAGGCTATGTAAAATTTAACTTGTACTTGATAGCTATGTTGTTTACATTAGTCATAATATCTGTAGTAAAAAAAAAATTAATATCGGCCTTGATTTACTAGTAATTAAATTAATTGCATGAGAATGGGATTTTGGAAGGAATACAACGACAGATGTAGAAGGGGTCCATGTTTTCACATAAAAATTTTGAATGGGTAAAATTAATGTAACCTCTAGTAAAATTTTATTGCTGGCCCTTGATGTAAAAACTATATTTCTCCATCCTTGCTGGTAATATAAAAAAGCCTGGCGTTTATGGCGCAATTTGGGTGCTAGCAATCACATCCTTACTGAGCATTTGAAAAAAAGTAATAATAGAATATAAATATAGATAACTTGGCTATTGTAAATGTACACATTAAGCTAAAAAAAAAACTATACAAATTACCCAGATTAGAAAATAAAAATAGATATTTTATTTGTACTTTGTAAATCAACTTATTAGGTTGTCTGTCAATATAATTAAAAATTAGTAATAAATTTATGAAAGTTTAGAAACTAAAACGATAATTGAAGATAGATTTAAAATAATTACATTTAAAATTATAGATAATTTCTTATCTTATATAGAGAAATGATTATGTTAACAGGTGCTAAAGGGTTATTAGGATCATTATCAAGATGAAGACTGAAAATTTTGCCAGTATTGCTTTTGATAAATTTTCGGTTGATTTTTTTTTTATCAGAAGGAATTGATAGTAAATTATGCCTATTGTGATTATGAACAATGTTTTGATTCTTTGAGAACTGTACCAAAAACATTATTGAAGCATATTGCATACAGATTAATGTATAATTTATCTTGTCAGTGATATTAAACACATCAGTTATATATGTAATTCTCAAAATCTATAATAAAAAGTACAATTAAGTATTTGTTCTTGGTTGGAAGAGGGTAGGTAGTTCATTTGTATGTAAACAATTCGTCGATTAGTGCATAAACACATTGCACAAAGGTTGATAACTAAAATATTATAATTTTAAATTGTGAGTGACATTTTTTGTTAAAATGAGAAACTTAATTCCTTGATCCTCAATAATTAGTGATTGGAATCATTTCCCAGAAAGCTGTGATAAATTAGATTTTTTTTTACCACTGTAATTAATTAGGAATTTATCTGTAATGTTTTCTTGTGATACCTACCATTAAAAAGAGTATGTGGCCTTCAGTGTAAATTTAATATTTAATTAGTTTGTGTATGGACAGAATTGATATTATAGTTTTTTTTGATCTCACAAATTTAAATAATATGTGAATAAAACTTGCCAAATTTAAATAGTTTATTAGAACTCTTCCAAATGAACATTATATCCGAAAAAGATCTGCCCTTTTTCCAACCAAATTATAACGTTGTTGTGATAATGGCTGTAGTGTGTTTCTATTTTTATGTGGTATTGTATGTATTGTATTACTGGCATGGCTTACTGTCTTATCACTATGTAATAATTACATTTTCTTTCATAATTATAGATTAATTCCGACTTAATTTAAACCATTCTGTACCATATCGCTTTTTGCATTATATATCCTTGCAATGTGGGACCAACTAACTACATGTTATACAGTTAATTCGAGTGTGTTTTTTTCAACTTTGCGATTGATTAAAGTTACATAACACATTATACAATTATGTAATCCATGTATTGAATCGTTTCTAAACAAAACATATAATACTTAAAACTATGTCATATTAACATTGTTAATATTGCCCCCAATTTTATTACTATTACTAATATGTGCATCGTTCCATTTGACAATATGTAAAAAAAAAAATCTAAAAAATAAGAAGATAAAAAGCAGATTTTTTAAATTGTGTGTCTTAACTTTTTTCAATGTTTCTTCTCTCTGAAAACATTATGCAAAATCACTGAGCTGTTATATCTGGTTTATGACGAATTTTTACAATATATATATTATACTTTTAACTTTAAAAAAAATTAGTATAAAACACAGACTTATACATGAATAAATTGAGATTTATAACAGAATTGAAGGAAAGTGATAGCAAGGGATTGGTGTAAAATACATTGTGCATATTATATATAATTAAACTTTTAAGAAAGTTGTTAGAAATATTTTCTGCCTTGTCAATCGATATAAATTGTCTGCAAATTTACTATAAACGTGGTATTTTAGATTTGTCCTGTGTAATGTATTCGATGGGTTTGAAGCTACCACATCTCTGTGTTTGTTGCGAATATCCTTTGTTTGAAACATAATGTGGGAAGTGTTATTTTCTGAAAATATAAAAAAAAGATAATATTGTATATTTATATTGTGACTTTGGAGTAAATCAGTATTTATTACTGTAAACCGGTGTTGTTTTCCTTCGACCTTCTTAACATGCTCCTCACCCATTTAAAGATAATAGAAAGGAGCGACATCTGATTGGCTGAGCTTGTGGCGTCACTCGGTACACATTTCAGAGCATTACATACTCAACGCTGTATGGAAGATGAAAACACAATTTAAAACTTTAAATAATAGATAAACCTTTAAAATCTACACTATTATTATTAATATTATTATTAGCATCACATCTTACTACCCGTTCGGGTTATACGCACTTACGCTAATGTGTAATGGTAGGGTGATTGTGATCTGAAATGGAGGACCTACAGTTTAACGTGGGATCCGAACCACGGTGGAGGCCT
>CABEEJ010004649.1:0-20812 GCA_901482245.1 Timema douglasi | reverse complement strand
GGATAGTGGCACATTGTGCTATTTGGAACTGTGTCTGTCCGAGTGACCTACACCAGGATAGTGGCACATTGTGCTATTTGGAACTGTGTCTGTCCGAGGGACCTACACCGGGATAGTGACACATTGTGCTATTTGGAACTGTGTCTGTCCGAGGGACCTACACCAGGATAGTGGCACATTGTGCTATTTGGAACTGTGTCTGTCCGCGTGACCTACACCAGGATAGTGGCACATTGTGCTATTTGGAACTGTGTCTGTCCGAGTGACCTACACCAGGATAGTGAAACATTGTGCTATTTGGAACTGTGTCTGTCCGAGGGACCTACACCGGGATAGTGGCACATTGTGCTATTTGAAACTGTGTCTGTCCGCGTGACCTACACCAAGATAGTGGAACATTGTGCTATTTGGAACTGTGTCTGTCCGAGGGACCTACACCGAGATAGTGGCACATTGTGCTATTTGGAACTGTGTCTGTCCGAGTGACCTACACCAAGATAGTGGCACATTGTGCTATTTGGAACTGTGTCTGTCCGAGGGACCTACACCAGGATAGTGGCACATTGTGCTATATGGAACTGTGTTTGTTCGAGGGACCTACACCGGGATAGTGGCACATTGTGCTATCTGGAACTGTGTCTGTTCACGTCTATATAACTGAGTGTTTCATTATAAAAGACATGGGTGCTTGTGTACTATCTAATGTGGGGACTATATTTGGTGACTATATTAAATCCGTTGGCGGTCATGTGAAAGAGTAACGACGAGACTTGCGTCTTCTTTAATTTAACGGTTGTTTGTACCCAGGTCAACCAGAAGTGAAATTCATGAGGTATTTAAATACATGTAACGTTCAACTTATCTGAATGAAGCTATTCTGTGTCCTCCTTAAAACATGATATGGGCGCCAATGGGTGGAGTGTTTGGTGGAGGGAACAAGCTGCTGATGTTAACTGACAGCAGGAGGGAGGTGTAAGCGGTAGAGTGGACTGTTTGGTGGAGGGAACAAGCTGCTGATGTTAGCTGACAGCAGGAGGGAGGTGTAAGCGGTAGAGTGGAGTGTTTGGTGGAGGGAACAAGCTGCTGATGTAGCTGACAGCAGGAGGGAGTTGTAAGCGGTAGAGTGGACTGTTTGGTGGAGGGAACAAGCTGCTGATGTTAACTGACAGCAGGAGGGAGGTGTAAGCGGTAGAGTGGACTGTTTGGTGGAGGGAACAAGCTGCTGATGTTAGCTGACAGCAGGAGGGAGGTGTAAGCGGTAGAGTGGAGTGTTTGGTGGAGGGAACAAGCTGCTGATGTAGCTGACAGCAGGAGGGAGTTGTAAGCGGTAGAGTGGACTGTTTGGTGGAGGGAACAAGCTGCTGATGTTAACTGACAGCAGGAGGGAGGTGTAAGCGGTAGAGTGGACTGTTTGGTGGAGGGAACAAGCTGCTGATGTTAGCTGACAGCAGGAGGGAGGTGTAAGCGGTAGAGTGGAGTGTTTGGTGGAGGGAACAAGCTGCTGATGTAGCTGACAGCAGGAGGGAGTTGTAAGCGGTAGAGTGGACTGTTTGGTGGAGGGAACAAGCTGCTGATGTTAACTGACAGCAGGAGGGAGGTGTAAGCGGTAGAGTGGACTGTTTGGTGGAGGGAACAAGCTGCTGATGTTAGCTGACAGCAGGAGGGAGTTGTAAGCGGTAGAGTGGTAGGACATGGCGAAAAACATGACTTAACACTGACACGATGTGAAGCATCTGTTTTTGTTGTCAAAAACCTCAAAACGTAAAACAACCAACCGTTGTAACGTTGAATAATCCACATGACCAAAGTAGTAATAGGGCGACTATATCCGTTTTTCATGCCGAGGGAGTATTGTGATTTCGGAGTGACGTATTTGACGTCAGCCTGTGTGTATGATTGTCTGGTGACGTCACGGAATGCATTTCATCTAGACGTCACTTTATATTAGATTTGAATGAATCATAATATTAAGTGCCAGGTACAGTGACGTCATAAGATAATTAATTGTGCAGGAGTGTGTACGTTTTTACAGTGACATAATAAGATAATTAATTGTGGTTGGAGGGGGTAGCTATGCTAGTGATATTTTAAATAATAGTGACAGTATAACGTCTTGTTACAGTGACGTCATGATGATAGTATTGTGATTTCGGAGTGACGTATTTGACGTCATTCTATGTGTATGACTGTATGGTGACGTCATGGAACGCATTTCATCTAGACGTCACATTATATATCAGATTTTAATATTTAATTATACACTAAAATGTTATATTGCTCTTACTACAAATATATAATTTAAATGACTGGAAATATTACTAGAAATGAAAAAATAAATACAAGTTTTTTCACATTTAATTATAATAAAAAATATATACATATTTCACAATTTATTATTGTTATCCATAAAAATACAAAGATCGTCAAATAGTGATAGATAGTCAAAATATGGGATAGGATCGGATGGGTCGACAAACGATTTGGAGGTGAGGGTATTGTCTATGAACATCGATGCATTGGGGGTGATTTAGATATTTTACATGCCGTGTGATTATATTTTTCAAGATTGTACAGAGTTTTTAATTCGTCCGTAGACAGGTATATCTGAATGTTTTTATCACTCAGACACAATTTCCACATGCCAAAAAGTTTTTTCAGCACAATGTTAAAGTCATCCATGCTGGACTCAAAGTTTACACACGTCTGCACACAGTCGGACCAAAACGGAATTTCTTTGACGAAAAAGTTCCATTGCGGGACGGTAAGTATTAGACGCTTATAATTTGATGAAAACACCACGTGAGCGTAAAAAGTTGGGGTTAGGAAAGAGGCCCACCGCCACGTGTTTGTTCTGTTTGTCGTTTAGGTAGAAAGTCTTGGTTAGCAACGACGACGATGAATGTGAATCATCCTCCACTCATATTACAGCTGCACGTCACCTTCTTCATCGCTGTCTGCGTCTAGACTGATGACCTGTAATCAACAGTCGTCACAATTAAAGCTAATATCGTGGTCGTCGTCGTCATCGGTGATTGAACAAAATTTATACAATTTCTCGGCGCTGTGAAATCTGACGAATCGTGCCAAGGCGTTTGCATTTTTTAACGCGCATGGGGTGATGTCGTGACAAGGGGCGGTACACCCCCAACAATTAGAGTTGATCAAATCAACAAAGGGACATTTATAATCCTCGCGTAGTGGGATGAATGTCCGGCCTGTGAGACGGGACAAGAAATTCCCTTTTTGTTTATTATACGCGTAATGCACGACGGCTTTATCTAAATTTTGGTTTAGAATTGGAACCAAATTGGAGTAACACAAGCCGGTGGTTCTATTGAATTTATATCACGAGGATTGTTTCTCATCAATGAAAAATATGGCTAGCTCGGTGACCACCCACTCCTTTTTCGAGTTTTACGATAAATGAAAAATCAAAGATGGCCGACATGATGTTCATCTGCCAGATAATTGAATACAAATGATTAAATAAAATACTACTATACCTTTTATGCCCAATGATGCAACACACGTCTGGGTACCGCTGCTAGTACACCTTGCACAAATCGGTGGTTGAGAACAGGTCTGTGAATCTCCCCAGGCTCCAGCCGGCGTCCTTGGCAACGGCAAACAGACAGCAATAGTGGCCGCACACACCGGACGCTATGGCTTGGAGTCGTTTGCTGCTGTACATCCATCGTATAGAGGGTTTATTCAAGAATCTAGTCATTGCTAGGCTCGGTCTTCTGGCTTTTGTATCAAAATACTCCCCAAATTTGGAAAAATATAGAACCACCCAATGAGAACCGGGTTTAGTGTGTGGGTCTAGATTGACCACAATTTTGAGGTAATTTGTCCGAAGGAAATGTCCCTTTATAGATTGAAATTTTGCCCCGCAGCAGTGTGTCTATTTGATGCGAATTCATGCTGTTAACAATTAATTTTCACCTCGAATAGAATCTATCGACACCGCCCCCTCGTACTCAGAGTAAAAAAAACAGGTTATGGTGATGTCAAGGTCTGTCTTGAACTGTAACTCAAATATCACGTTCCCCTCTGTCTGAAGGCTGGTGTGCGAGTCCTATCCTGCATGGGAGTCAAGTCGAAGGCCAACATAAAGTAACCCTTATTAAACATGCCTCGCGTGATTAAATGTCCGTTGTTTTGATGGTGTATGCCCAATCCCGAAAACAATGTATCATAGGCGAGGGTGGACATGCCGACGTTGTCAAAATTTATCAAAATGGGCAAATGTTTTTGGATTCCATTTACATATAGGGCGAAAAGATCAAGGTTTCTATGAATGAGTTGAAACGGATTCGTGTTCAAAATGCCCACAAACGCATCGTTTGACACCATTGTGAATAAAACAATTTTAGGGATAACCCCTTGAATAACATTGTTTAGATTCACAGACTTGGATCCTTTGGGTACGGTCACAGACTCGACGTCCACCTGATCGAGGTGGTATTGGGTTGGCTTTCGTAATAGTGTCTTTTATATAGCGAGTGAAATAGTCGGCGACACTTCCACGTGTTTCACAAAGAGGATGGCACAAAAATTTTCAACCGTACGTTGGTATTTAAATTGTCCGCGTCTGTGAGCAGATAAAACTCTCTTTTGTTGCGAAAAAGTTTAACGTGCAACGATACATTTTTCAATAGCAATTGTGAACTATTAAGTATGTCGGCGTGTAAACGTCCCACCAAGTCGACCGGATGTTTTAAGAAGTCTATTCTCGTGGCGAAGCCTTTGTTCTCTATGGATGCAGTGAGTTCACCGTTAGCTGCAGGGGTATCAAAAAACCACATACCATTCACCAGGTGGGTATCGGAGGCGTCTCAACCGTAATTTGTTAAAGTCTCTAAATAAGACCTGTACGCATAGTTGTCTGTCGAGGTTGTAATAGGTGTTTCGCTGAGAGAGATATTGATTTGACTGAATAAATAATCTAGCAAGTTGTTGATGCATCCAATTTTATTGTCGGCCGTGACTGGTGTCCCGTCCCCTTTCACCAGTTGAGTACGAAGATATAATTTAATCGAAGATAGGTCGCGAAAGTATTCGCCGTATCCGGGACAAAAGAACTCTAACTGAGCGTCATTGTCCACGGAAGTGATGGGTTTGTATTCGACCACTTTATTATTTTTAAAATTGCCGTTTGAATGCATTTTTCATCTAAAAGATCAAGTTCTGTTTTCGAAAACTCCATAATTAGTCGAAAATATCTTTTTTAGCTCTCTTGTTCCCTCTTGCTCTGGCGCCCACTTTCGAATGAAGTCGTTTAAGTTTTTTTTACCCTTTTTAAGCCGCGCCCATTGACCGCCTGAGTGACGCACTTTTTAACCATATCACCGACTTTTTGACCGGGTTCGCGTGTCGATATGTCGGCCACAATGTGAGAACCGGTTTGTAACGCTTGTTTTCCCACCGCTTTCACCCCCGGTTTCACAACGGTTAGACAAATCGAAATAGTTTGCCCAAGAACGATCCGAGGCCTCGACCCCATTGCATTTTATAGCTAGCGTGATAGACGGGACCTATGTTTTCTCTCTCTCCCTCCATTTTTAAGTCTAAGCAAAGATACCACCTCTCCTATCTATTTATTTAGTTTTTTCTCTGAAATGTAAAACCGCTACAGTGGGCACGGGGCCCGATTGATAAATTCACTCGTTCGCCAAACTTTGTGTACAAACCTATACTTATAGAGTCAAAATTACATTTCTCGACGGGAAAATAGAATATAGGGAAGAACACGTTATGTGCGGCGGCGGAGGGGAACTGTATGATTCTAATACATCTCACATATGAGTCACCTAACAACTGTGGTCCCATAATGTATGTGTACACAAAGACAGGCTTTGTTTCGGTTGAACTAGAGCCGGGCAGTTTGCGATTAGGTCGCAAAAAGACCTCCTTAATATCCTCGCTCATTAAATCCCTCATATGTGTATTAACCGCATTAAGTGACTCTATGTTGGGTAGTCTGTTTCGAATGGTCGTAATTAAGTTTCCGATACCCACATAGAGACGAACTGGAAATTCTATTTTAAATTTTCTTTTCGCCACCGTAAATGAAATTTTGTTTTTGAATCGTGTAGCTATGGGTGACTTGTCGGCCGTCCATGCACCCTTTTGTTTTTTAATCTCATTTAACATTGTTTGATCGCGAAGAATGTACCATTGAAATTCAGATATTAGAACCTCTAGATCAACTTTATCACTTATCGAACTCTTAATTTTATTATACAGCTCCTTAAATGAGGAGAAATCTTGATGAGGAAATTAAGTACGGCCCACTTGGGTCACCATGACGTTTGACGTCAATTCTTTGTCCTTGGATAAAATGTTATCTTCGAGACTTTCAAAACCTACGGGATAGGATAATTCGGCTAGTCCCACCTCCCACTGGTCGTGTTCTAGTCGTATGGACTGTGCCAATTTTGTAGTATAGTAAGAGAGAGTATTATTTTCGTAATAATCGGCGCTTGAATCCAAAGGTAGTGCTACATAAAGTTGACTCATATTTGTTTAATGTTAGACGCAGGTACCCAGCTGTTAAAAGAACTGTAGTATCCTTTCCACTTGACTAGATGATGTTGAATGCACTTAATCCGCTTACTCTGTACTATTTTATCTATTTGAAAAATCGTTGGACGACGCACGCGAACTAGTTGGTAGTTATAAAAATGTCCCTCAATGGGACGTCCCTGGAGATACTGCAACGAATTAGACCGGTTGGGGAAGTCTAGGAATTACTTTAACTATGCTAAATATTTCTCGTGTAAAATTATCCTCGTATCCTTTGTCAAAAATTATTTTTTCTTTGCTTATGCGCACATGATAACCCACATTGAACAAAATTTTCCCAATTTTAAATTTATCCCACTGCTTTCGGAGACATAATAGTATTTTAAGGACGTGAATAGGATTAACTGACGCAGGAGCCATTCCTATAGTCGAATGAACACTATCGTTGTAATTTTGAACTAGCTTGCCCAGTACATCGATGTAGTTGTGAGTGTTGAATGCGGTGAAATATTTCCACATTTTAGTTTTCAGCGTGCGATTAAAACGTTCCACGACTGCCCCCTTTATGTCTGGATTATGTAACTGATAAAAATGAACGCCCGCTAGTTTCAAAAAGGTTCTAAATTTAGAATTTAATAATTCCCTAACCTTCTCTGACTGAATCGAAAGGTGGCGTCTTTCCTTAAAAATCTGTTTTAAGGCCAACGTGATGTCTGCGCCCGATTTTGTTTTAAGTGGTATAGACCACGCGTACTTTAAAAATACATCAATAATGTTTAGAATATAGTTGACACTCTTGTTGTCCTTTTTTAAAGCTCTCATATCTACAAAATATATCTCCCACACATCGTTGATATCGGCCACTCTGTACGGGCTACGTGGGAACCTTTTTCTTAAACTACGGTGAAGAGTGTACGCGTCCTGCCCGGTTAACCATTCGTCTAATTTTATTTTATACAACCGACTAGCCCTTTGAAGTTTTGCGGCGGTCGAAAACGCCGACGGCCATGGGAGATTGTAACATATTTTTTTTTTTTAACGCGGTGGTCATCTGAGCGTGTTCCAACGAGGTCTGGACGGAAAAAGTTTAGAAATGATTGTTTTATATTTCAAACCTTTACTAGACGTTATTTTCGCGTTAGGATCCAAGTTTTGTCGATGAGCTCTCGTTGCAATTAGTATGTCTTTATTTTTTTTTTTAATCACTCTCTGTAATTATATCTTTATTTACGTTTCTTTTGGTCAACAACTCCCAAAGTCCTTGCGTGCCCTTATAGTGTGTGTTACCCAGGTATATATCGTTATCGTCTACGGCGAAACTCGAATTGCCTATTTTAAAAGTATCCCCCTCTTTCCTAATTCCAACTACAGGATCTGTAAACACTCTCCTGTNGTGGTCGACCGGTCTACGCTTTAATACTCGAGGCTCCACGATAGGTATCTTTATGGGCTGTTTAGCTCTCTCCCTGTTTGTTAAATAACGCTGTTGATGCTTTCTAAAATAGCCAATCTCTGATAATCATCATTTTTATTTTGAGATTTCCTAGTAAGAATATTTTTCATCTGTATAAAGTCGGAAGACTTGTCATCGCGTTTATCACGAAATAGTTCTGGTGGGACGAGAAGCATCTGTTTAAGTTGTGACATATTATTTAACTAAGGCTCCGACAAGAGCGGAAAGAATAGCCGGTAGCATGATGCTTAGAAATCCCCCAGATTGAACGGCAATATTTCTTTTTCTCTTCAACGAAACACCGCCGCTAGCCAATTTTCGCATACAATTTTTATACTTTATTAATTTGTGCTTATCTCTTTTACTAATTTTAATATTATTGTTTAATGTGTTTACCGAACATTCGCTGAGTGTTGTTATAACAGCCGGGTCGACGACTTTAAGAATAGCTTTGCGAAATTTAGGACTGGCTGTTTTCAACACCGACAGAATATGCCTATTTTTCTTGACTTGTTTCATCTAGTAGTCTAGAGGGAACAAACACTGTGCAAATAGTTTCGAATATGTCCGTTTTGAAGCACAGGCGTTTGTCCGCGTTTTGACTCAGATCAAAGAGTAAATACCCGTGAGGTGATTCGGTTGCTTTCCTATAGATTCTTTGTATTTGGGATGGATTATCCGGATAAACTTGCCTAGCAAGATAGTTTATCTGTGTTTGATCGCGTGGGTTTTTAAACACCACAATGTATTTAGCGTTTATCGAGATGTCACGAGACTTGTTTCCCTGATGGAAAAGATTTTGTGTGTTCAGAATAACCGATAGGTTTCTATGATGACAACCCTTGGTAAAAAGTTCGCTCACTTTGTTCGAATAGACCTCATTCATTAAACCGTCTCAGCACGATGAGTTGAGGTCCGGCCTTAATTTTAAAATCGAAATTGTCCGGTACACCTTTGTGTAGGGTGACGTGACTTGATAATCCTGGGGGAATAGAATTTCTCTCGCCGAAACACCATAGAATTCTATCAAATTTATCCACACTGCACACCTGTTTTAAATTTAACAGAAAATTCTCTACAAAATTAGTTTTCCCGCAATTAGACGGTCGCGCTAATATCAGTGTGAAAGGGTGTACAATACACAGACATCGATGTGCACTCGTCTGGTGCCGCTTTAAAACTAAAAAATAAAAATTACTATTCCAAATTTATAGTGGTGGTGGTGGTGCCGACAAACCAAGCTCTAAGAAATTTTACGTTCGAAAGCGTACAAATTGAATTTATTTGTTTATATTTATGGCCGAAACATTTATCATAATAATTATGGATCCTATCCTTCATGGAGGGACACCCCAAGTCTATCATATCAATAACAAGTTGTTTTTTATCCACAATTTCCACTAATTTTTTTTTCTTTTCGTCCCCCTTTACATAAATTATAGTCGAGCCGAGAGTGGCCATTTTTAAAATTATATTAAATTGATTGGCGTTCATATCACCGTCGTCCCAATGCAGGCCGTGATGATTATATGTGAGCCAATCACATTGTTTTTGAATATGCCGCGGTAATTTTGAAAAGGAATATGGCGACTTAAATGTATAGTGATGTACATCACTTCCACACATAGATAAAAAATACTACATTCTTTTATTATGAACTTATTGCATTTATCTTTAAACCCCTGAAAATCTACAATTACGTTGGACATGTTTTGACAAAGTTGTTGTTGTTGAACCCAAACTGTAAAGGAAAAAAAACAATTAACAGTCAGTGTCCAGCGTGGGGAGACCACTGTGAAAAAAACCAGTCACGTACATAAATATCACACCTATTTGGCTCGTCTACGATGATGTCAGACATTGTCGACATTTTATCTTTATAGACGGCGGTCCATCAATCTACGTTAGCCCCCTATTATAATGTTCCAAACAATATTTATAATCTTTAAATTCATCCTGTGCAGAGGGATAGAGTAAATCCTAAGGGCGATTTATATCTCTACACGCGCATGCTTTAATAAATTCTATGAGAAAATTATTCAACTCCACGGCAGACATCAGACACAAATCCTGCTTCTTAGAGTACGTGAGGATGGACGCGTTGATTTTATCCATTATACCAATTTACAATGACCGATGACACGATCTTTTATAGGGATGTCACTCGATCCAAATCCTCCCTCCCCTCTCTGAATGTTTGATAGCGAATCAGTGTGTTCATCTCTAGGGTAATCAATTTTCACGCACACTAGCTGAGCAATTTTATCACCCTTTTAATTCTAAAAACAGTGTCACCGTGATTAATGAGTAATACACAAATATTACCACGATAGTCTTCGTCTATAACCCCAGATAAAACATCTATCCCGTGGTGAAGAGCCAGACTAGATCGCGGAGATTTCTACCGTACGTTCCTACTGGTAATATAATATAAATATTTAGCTTAACTAAACGCCTGCACGAAGGCTGTATACTGCAATTGTACGGACTTTTCAAGTCTAGACCTGCAGAGAATGTTGTGGCTCTAACCGGGGAAAAGGCGTGTCTATTGATCTTTTTGAACTTTAATACTGATGACACTAGAATCAGAGAGAGAGAGAAGAAATATATCTAGGTAAGTTTTCAGCTAAAGTATTCAATGTCATCCATTAGTCGTTTCGTCATGTCAATATATATATTTGGTTCAACACCTGGTAATTTATGTACCAAACCGTTACCAGAACGCAGATAGAGACACCGTCTGTAGGACAAAAGTCATTGAAGCAACTGTTTTCACATTTGTGTAGTGATAGTTTTTTTTACACCTGTTTCTGTGTGTGGTAGTATCACAGTAGAGTGGTCCACGTCTAGTTTTAGTAAGGTAAAAATTGTGTCATCATTAAATTCTTCGTATACTGTCATAACATTGGTGTCGGTTTTACAATGTTTAAAAGGGGAACAAGAACAAACACGATTCCATTTTATAATATTGTTAATGTCTGGACGTTTATTTCTGAGAATTTACATTTGGCGTAAATGTCCACATTCCAAACGAATATTCTCCATCTGCGGGATACTGACATCAGTCACTAGAAATCCGAAAAGAGGAGAAATGTGATCAACTATAGCCGTAGGGTACGGAGGTGTAGTTATTTAATCTCCTACGCTTAGTGAACACAATATTATAGTTTTTCTCTCCAACTGGGAGACAACGATGGGGCCTCTATTTCTTTTAATTTTTCGCGGGTTGGTCACGTGTACGGTGTCAATCATGTATTTCAAAATCATGTATTTAATAGTCGTAAAATTTACAATCTTTGTGTTTTCATAGTTTAGTGTTATACCCCTGACCTTGGTGGTGGACCTGTATTCGTTCGTCTCGGGAACAAACACATGGTAAGAATATTTTTTCGGTCCACCGGAAACAAACTCTGTAATGTACGCGCTCTCATAGTAAGCGGTCAGTTCGTTTGTCATGTCGCCCAAATTGTCGCCTATTTATTTTTATTTATTTATTTATTTTTTCATTTCTAGTAATATTTCCCTCTCAATTAATTTATATATTTGTAGTAAGAGCAATATAACTTTTTAGTGTATAATTAAACATGACGTCAATAATAATTCAAACGTCCTACTGTCATAATGCATTAACTGTACCTCGGCACTTAATATTATAATTCATTCAAATCTGATAAGGTGATATCAAATACGTCACTCCGAAATCACAATACTATCATCATGACGTCACTGTAACAAGACGTTATACTGTCACTATTATTTGAATATATCTAGCATAGCTACCCCCTCCAACCACAATTAATTATCTTATGACGTCACTGTACCTGGCCCTTAATATTATAATTCATTCAAATCTGATATATAATGTGACGTCTAGATGAAATGCATTCCGTGACGTCACCATACAGTCATACACACAGGCTGACGTCAAATACGTCACTCCAAATCACAATATTCCCTCAGCATGAAAATTTGATATAGTCACCCTATTACTACTATCAAGTGATCAGGTCCAGGGCCTCTCAACTGGGGGTATCCATCCCCTGGGGATTGTGAGAAACAAATAATGGAGTTATGGGACTCGATCTATGAACAATTTAAAGTAAAAGTTGTTATTATATTAGAATAAGATATCATCATTAGCAATACGGATTGATGTTTAGATTATACAAAAACAACAGCACAATCCTACTAATTGTAGTTCTCCTAAGTACTTGTGATTTGCCACCTTTGTATTAATAAATATTATATAAAACTTATAGTTTTCTTTCAGCAGTTCTGTTCATAGCTATTCATGTGTAAAGTAAAACCAAGGTCTTGACATATTTTGAAGTCCCTAATAGGATGGGTGATGGTGATTTTGACAGTATGGAGACATAATGGACAATCCATTGGGGATCTGTAATCATTAAAAGGATTAAGAATCCCCGCTCTAGTCATTAAATTAGCCTGCCTAGGATGGCGAGATTGTGGTTCGAATCCTGGTCAGATGTACTGAGATTTTCTCCTTAAATGCTTCATCATTCTTCCTCCACTCAAATGTGGCTACATTTTCTCTACATTATATCTTACTCATTCCTACATATATGCATCTATCTCACTCTTATAGTGAGAAGCGAAGCAAAACATTACTAATGAAATAATTGTCATTAGTAACAGACACCAGCCGTTCCCAAGAAGGTATAGTTGGAAAAGAGCCCGGGACTTTTGGCTTGCTGAATACTTTGTTGCACTGCATTAAATTATCGGCCACAAGGATACATCTTCAGGTTTGTCGACCATTTGGATAAAGATAGCTTTGTCCTCCTATGATATAGGCTATATATATAAAGAGAGAGAGGGTGGGCTATATATAGCCTATAATTAGAGCCCCGTAAAAATGGTGAGACGCGATAAAGTGAAAAGTACCATACAAAGATGTAATTATTATTATTAACACCACGTCTTACTACCCGTTCGGGTTATACGCACTTACGCTAATGTGTAATGGTAGGGTGATTGTGAGATGAAATGGAGGACCTACAGTTTAACGTGGAATCCGAACCACGGTGGAGGCCTGGCATTCCCCACATTCACAAGATGTCTTGTCAGAGGTGAAGGAAGGGTTTGGTAATCGGATAAATCTGTGCCGGGACCGAGGATTGAACCCCGGCCGCCAGCATAAAAGTCTGACACCTTACCCCTAGACCACCAGGTCACCCAAGATGTAATTAAGTACTCTTTTCTTTGATAGTTTTTAGATATGATTTATAATGTTTTTGAAAAGCGAAATAAAATGAAATCATTTTGGTACATAAAATTCTCCTATAAAACAAAAAACACTGCTTTCACACAAAAAAAAAGTTTAAATAAGCACGAAACTAAGAAGAAAAAAAGAAGAAATTTTGACCATGCTGTAATTTTATTAGTATTTTGTAGTGTAAGCTAACTTTAGGCTACAAAATTGTAAAATATGCAGACAAATTTGACAAAGAATTTTAAAGTAAATATATAAAGTTTCGATAGTGAATTTTAAGATTGTATACATTGTCTCAATATGTAAATAATACTTAAACACCTCAGAAAACATGTAGTTTTGAATAAACACGAAATAACCTCGAAAAGTGAGATTTCAAAAACGAAATTTAACTATAAATAAAACATTTTTTACGGGGCTCTACTTATAATATATACATACATATATATATATTTTATATATATGTATATATATACATATATATATAGCCTATAATATTGTAATGAAAAATAAAAAATAAAAATAAACTTTTACAGTGTGAGAGAATTATATGCATTATCTATCTATATATATATATATATATATATATATATTATATAATTTTACTTTGTCTAGTATCAAGTGTCTTCTGACATCTTATGCTGTAACAACAATAGTTAACATCAAGATGTATAAAGATCGTGTTTTTTTTGTTGGGTGCCACCCCTAGTATCTAGGAGAAAAATAATAATTAAAAGAAAAAAGAAATGTTTACCTCGGCTAATTCATTCAGTGGCACTACGACTCTCAATACTCGAGACAACTGGATAAACTTAAAACTAAAACATGAACAATTTAGATAAAATGGATTGTTGGAACAAAATGTAATTTAGATTACAATAAAAAATAAATGTATAAAATAAAAGTTCTTGGCACTTTTGTGGA
The DNA here is from genome assembly GCA_901482245.1 of Timema douglasi. Lineage (NCBI taxonomy): Eukaryota > Metazoa > Arthropoda > Insecta > Phasmatodea > Timematidae > Timema > Timema douglasi. Next base: position 6,674 of record CABEEJ010004649.1, on the reverse strand, counting down.
TTTATTATTGTTTCCCCTTTTACCACATCCCAAGCCTACCTATGAAATTCCGGGTAATTATAGTTCTAATTTAACAAAGTATCGAACAGTATTGTTGAAACAAAAAAAGAATATATAATTAAAAAATTAATAATTAGACATAAAAAGGAAATGTTAATTAATTCTCTGCATTAGTCTGTCTTTCTGAAAGTAAATGAATTCTGATTTTTATAGGAGAACAAAAAATGATAATAATAATAATAATTTATAATTGAAGAGTTGGCTTCGCCTCACCCCTGAATTAGTCCATATTGAAACACCATCTTCAGAAATCTGTTTCACTTTAGTAATTCAAATTCTTCCCCAATTTAAACGAAAATAAATAGTCTAGTTCTTGCACACACACTTAGATTTCCATTTTACAACTTGTACTTTATTTCACAACCTTTAATTCATTTTAAAATAATTTTTAATTAGGAACTCCACAGATTTGGCTCCATGTTGGACCAACCCCGAGGAAGAAGACCCCGTCTCCTATTGAAAATCTGCCAATAATCAAATTTAAAAAGATTCTATTCTTTACTTCCAAGTCCAAAGAGAAAACTAATATTATAAAAAAACAAAAGATGAAACGTTGGCTATGGACTAGGGATAAAAATCAAATAAAATGCAGGTTTAATATAAATATTGAAATATATCCCAATGAAGGTGAACAATGTTTTCACAAAAGAATTAAATGTTTATTTCCTTCTGTCAAAATTGAACAGCGCGATCGTTTTGAGTTTTTTACATCGAGCCTTGTTTCTTCTTTTTTTTTCTTCTTTTACAATCACGAGATCCGCTACTCACTTCAATAGAACTGTGCATGCGTTATAACAAACATGGTCGACGTTGAAAATAACTACAAGAGTCAAACAAACTTCTTAGAAGGATAAATAATATGTTTAATAGAAGGTAAGTGTTCTTCTTTAAATCAAAATTCCGTATTTAGATTATTTAAAACAATGTTTTACGTTGTTCCTTCAGTCCTTTTATTTTATTTAATAGATGTAAATAGTATTATTAGTCAGGCTGACAACCAGCGTATGGCCGAACTTTGAAGTGCTTAATTTCACACGAAAATAAATTGGAAACTTTTCACAAAAAGTAGAAAACATAGGGAAATACAAGGTAGGGTGACAAATAACGTCACAATATATACATACATATATATTAGCCCAGCTTCATGTTACCCTTTCGAATTGCACGTAGCTCTAATCACACGAGTATTGTAACGATGAGTAAGGTTGAGCTTTAGGGGAAGTGTACTTGCATTTCCGTGGAGGGAAATAGTAAAACCATCTATGAAAATTCACCCTCAGTACACCTGACCTGGATTCGAACCCCGATCTCCGGTATCGGTGGTCCAAACCAACTCAGGAGTGACGCATGTCTTAGAACATGTGCCCATATATTCCGAAATTTCACAGCTGTTGTTTTGTGTTCATAATACAATATATTATTACTATTAGCACCGCGTCTTACTACCCGTTCGGGTTATACGCACTTACGCTAATGTGTAATGGTAGGGTGATTGTGAGATGAAATGGAGGACCTACAGTTTAACGTGGGATCCGAACCACGGTGGAGGCCTGGCATTCCCCACATTCACAAGATGTCTTGTCAGAGGTGAAGGAAGGGTTTGGTAATCAGATAAATCTGTGCCGGGACCGAGGATTGAACCCCGGCCGCCAGCACAGAAGTCTGACAGCTTACCCCTAGACCGCTAGGTCACCTTGGTTGATATAATTTGTTTGTACTGTTTTTTATAATTTCACATTTATTGTAAAAATATTACTTGTATTTTAAATTGTTTTAACAAAAACACCTAATAAAACTGTTACCTTATGGGGTGGATAGGAAACTGTGCGTATAGCTCAAAAAACAGCTCTGTACTTAATCCATCCTCACTATATTTCTCTACACTTCCCTGTCCTTGCATACTCGCTTCGCTTGAACAACATCCATACACCGAGTCACACATGCTGTTCTATTATTAAAACACGTAATGTCAATAAAGGTTCTTACGTTTTATTTTAAAAAAAATGGAATTTCATTCTCTTTTTCTGAAACTTCATTTTATTTCGAAAACAAAATTTTCCCTTCTCTCAGGAATTTTTTTGTGTGAGTGAGATATATTTATTTTCCAAGGAATTAAAAAGTATCAATGAGCTAGCTCTTAGCAGTAAACACTAATGAGGAATGATTATTGTCATATTGTGTAAGGTTTTATCATTTTTATCTCTAGGCTAAGCGCTTAGGTCTCGCAGTACCGACTCTGGCGTGATGGTGGGAGGGAGTTTTTTTTTCTCAGCGCGTGTTGTGCTTACAAACCGTGTACCATATTCTTGTATGTGATAAAGTGTAGAAGAGTGTAGAATTAGATTATTATTCTGCTTCCAGCTATTCTATTTGATTTGATTCACTATTATTCGGTTATTTTATTTAACAGAAAGACTAAATGCGCTTGCAGTACTTTCAATGGAGACAAATTTCCTCGATTGTCACCCAGAGATCAAGGAGAAAATAATTGAACTTTTTGTGCAAATTAAAACAAGAAGAATGGATTTCATTTTTAAATTAATAGATCAAGCTTGAACTGTAACAACTAAATTAAAGTAAGTAAAAACGTTTTTTTTTCTTGTTAATTTTTTTTATCAAGTTCCTGAATAAATTTTCTTTTTATACATGTTTTTTTTTTCCTTTTACACAATTTTAAAACAAAGGCTAAACATTTTCTGGGGCAGCGACCCCACTAATTTTAGCTACGAGCCGCCACTGATGAAACCTAGACCAATATTATTATACATTCTAATAATTTACTGAAACACTATATCGTTGATTGAAATGTTTTAGACAAACAAACAGAACTCATAGAGTTCTACAATATTTTCCCTTATTCCCACATGGTAAGTAACTGGTTTGGATGCATCAAACCAACTTTAGATAATATCATTTATTTACCTTTTTAAAATTTAAAATACGAATAAAATAAAAATTTATATTCATTAATTTAAAAATAAAACTAATGCATTTTCAAAAATTATAAAATAAAATTATTTTGGTGAAGATAGTGCCAATATTTAAGGATAAAGGGTGTCATGGGGTGTCATGCTTTCAGCACAATGAAACTTTCGCCCATTAATCTCAGTTATCTAGACAGGAGCCACTACTTCTTCATTCAAATGAGTCTACAGAGTCCACCTCTTCATATTTATTACTTGGCAGGGAATCGAGTCATCCCTTGTTGGCAATTTGGGACGTCGACCCTCTGGTTGGGGACTGTGGGACCTCCTCTTATTATGAAAGGTGTAAGCTTGCCTTTCATAATTTGTGGAGATCCAGGGCCACGGTGGCCGCGGCTTACAACCGAGATCGGTTGCCTGTAATAGACACGGTTATGTGCCGGAACTTCCAATTGAACACCTGCATCCGTACTACTCGAACTCGTGGAGGATGAGCAACAAAGTCGTCGGGCTCATGTAAGCCATTTAAAGGTGGTACCCTAAGTGTTGTATATTTGTATATACAATAGTAGATGTTATAAAATAACATAATTTGTAATGCTAGCTATAATATTGTGTTGAAGTTTTCTACTAGATATAGTAGAAAAGGAAAATTTAGGAGGTAATATTTGTAAAATGTAAATTGAATATGTAAATTAAAATGTAGATGGAAGATCCAATATTCAGTCTTCGCCGTAAAGGATGAATGTAAATTTTTGTGTAGACACACACATAGCTATGTGTATGTTTGTGTATAAAGTACACCTAAATTAAATTGAAAGTAACATTAAAAAGGCTCATTTAGAATCTAGATCTATTAATAATGTTTTCCTGACGAGAATATAAATTTTTTATCTATCGTTATAGAAGTAGTTGCAGTTGCAAGATTCAGTTATAATCAAGATCTGTTAATAATTTTCTCCTGATGAGAACAATCTATTTGATCTATTGCCCGTTGGCACCTTAAATATGTAAAAGAAATAACTTTATAATAGTTTTCTAATTATTACCCTGTTGGTTTTTTTTTTTGTTTCAAATCTTTACTGTACATGAATCTGAGGTAGTCTTGTGTATGCACTTTATCTGACATTTCTTCTCCCCTCCCATCCTTTCCTTAGGCCTCAGTGCGCTGCAAAGGATTGTAATGGTCTTCTTCGGATCTCTGTTTTGTGCCATGGAAGAATAGGACTAGCGTGTTCTGCAAGCCGGATAACTTCGGTGTAGTTGCTGTTGCCTACTCCCAAGGGGCAAGATGTATCTGTGGATGTATCCTAGCCGTCAACTGTTGACACCCACCCTGAGAGCCTCCTTTGAAGTGTAGGAGAGTTGTATCGTGTCAATAATGTAAAATTGACATCTACACCACGATCCTACGTATAAATACTAAATTATGATAAATATTATAGCGGAATGCAAAGAAGAGAATTAAAATCGACATATTTAGGAATAAAATGATTCAACATCTACTTTCCATCACTGGATGAACTCGGATACATCCGAGAAGAAAATACAACAGGTGTGTAAAATAACACTCACGAGACGAATCCTTGTAAAAATACTATAGCTGAATCCAAAGGAGATAATTAAAACTGATTTATTTAGTAATAATATCCTTCAAGACTTACTCACCATACCAGGATGGACTCGGATGCAATCACCATGCTTTCGAGAAAACTACGACGAGTATGGCGGGGGCACTAGCCTGGCAACTCTCACGCACGTCCGCTCACTGCATTACCCAATTGTTGAAATGGACGGGACCGGCTTGGGATCGAAGTCACTAGCCTAGAGCGCTGCTGCTCTCGCGGCGTTCCTTAGGACTTCTGTCTTTTCCTTCCCTCCTTTCCTTCTTCTCCTTTATCCCCTTGTATCCGTCTCTCCCATTTGCCTGTGTTTACGCTGTATTCCTTTTATTTCTGTTAGGTCAGAGAAATCGTATATAATGAGTGCCGCTCAGATCCACTAATTGTACTTCACCACGTGGTATCATTGTAGAATAAACGCCGCTCTATCATCTACAGAAGTACCAGCTCGCCATGAAGTTTGGATCGTGGGTCTCACCACGTTGTCAAGGGAAATCCTCTTAGATCTTCTAATTATCAAGGCGTTATTAATAAGTCCATCAGACTTATGGATCTAGTCTAACAGACTAGAATTTATTTTCATGTCCTTCCAACTTAGTTTGTATAGTTGAGGTGACTATAATGTTTGTCATGTCCTTTTGACTTAGTTTGTATAGTAGAGGTGACTATTTTTCTAGATTTCTTATTTCAGTCAAAGTGACTAGATTTTGGTTTTGTGTCCTTCTGACTTAGTTGGTGTAGTCAAAGTGACTCTAATGTGTTCTCGAGTCTTTCAGATTTTTATATTAGTCCAAGTGACTAAGTTTTTCCCTACGTCCATATGACATAGCTTAAATATAGGAGCCTTGAGCTCCAGAGGTAATAAGGACCTAGTCTTAAGGGTCGCTTTTCTCCACAAGTACAGTACTTCCTCTTTAGTCTTTATGACTAGTCTGTTTTCTCATAACACCGTGGACGTCATGTTCAGTTGTTTAATATATGTATGGCTACAACCAGGTTGTCAGTCCTTTTTCTTGGATCCAGTTGGGTCAATGTGTTGAATCATTCTTGTTGGAAAGCTTTGCGTGTGGTATTAGCTGGGGTGGGTAAAGCGCGGAACTCCGCTAGTTTCCATAATGGGGTCAGCACAGATAATACCGTTACTTTTAGCCTATCGTTGGCTCCTATAGACTAAGTATTAAAAGTTAGTGTATTCTAAAGTAATTTTGTACCCCAGGGATGCGTTATTGTATAAATGTACTATTGAGTGCTCTGACAGTACTCTATTGGGAAAAGGACAAGCCATAGTACTATTTGGTGTTGACACCTGTTTGCTAGCCATCTACCAATGTAATTAACAAACCTTTCTAATATCATTCAATATACAATGTATGTTCAGGACTTTCTTAAGTCCCAATCAAGCAAGCTAGTTCAAGTTATGTATATAATAGTAACTCTAAACTTATAGGATTTACAGTTAACTTTCTTTAGTAATTGGTAATAATTTCACTGTTTTCCTTATAGACCCTACTGACAGCCTGGTACTTGCCCAGCTGTTTTGATAGAGAACAGGCTCTTCCAGCTACAGCATTTGACCATGCTGCCTTGGACGCCTGAGCAGCTGCAAGACAATCCTATAGTTTGGACTTGATATATGTCAACACATCTTGTGTTTAACGTAAAGTATTCCAGGATCCACGATATGTTCACTTGTTTTCCTGAACTTATATATTACACGTTCAATTGTCAACCAGCATTAATCTTGTGTACCGGTAACTATTGTAATCTTATATCTCATATATGTTTTTCTAATATATATAATAAATCTATTTATTGTTAACTTAATTATTTGTCTTACTTAATGAATTATCCTAAACGATAAAATCGGTACATCCTTAGAGGATAAGTGAAGGATTGTAGGGCACATGCACTATATTTACCCTTTACATGTTTTCGGGTTTTGGAGTTAGACACTCAGCTTGCCACGGGGTTTAAGGTGTTAGTTATTATTATTATTAGCACCGCGTCTTACTACCCGTTCGGGTTATACGCACTTACGCTAGTGTGTAATGGTAGAGTGATTGTGAGA
>CABEEJ010004648.1:0-61031 GCA_901482245.1 Timema douglasi | reverse complement strand
ATTATTTATTCTTTTTAGTGAGGAATTCTCCATCTCCATCAATTCTGAAAATTGAAGAATGACACCTGAACACGGGTCCCGGGTTCTATTCCCTTGTGCAGGTGTAATTTTTTTATTCTCAGAATTTAAATCAAGTAGTTTAACTGTATTAGCCTTGTTCCATTACATGATCACAAAATTATGCTAACCCCGATTTTAAAAGTTAAGCTAATCTGAAAATAAAACACATGCTTCATCAAGGTTAGACACTCATTCAACTCTAGCGCATGCGAAGAAACCCCCAACTCGGCCAACATATTGGGTTGGTCGTTTATTATCTATAACAAATGATCCAACACAACCCAATCCGACTTGTTGGCTCTGACCAGCTCGCCCAACACCAACAAGTTGTCCAACATCCCCAACAAGTTGGGAGTGCGTTTATATTGTAACACAACTTGTTGGGATCGTTTTGGTTAGCTGTGTGTAGAGAGGTGGAGAAATGCGAAGTGTTGGACCTGCAATGTATTTGTTCAAAAATGCGATGTAATGGACATGCGATGTAATTGTATATATACGCCCCTTCAATCCTATTGGTTGTACGTCAGAGTAGGGTTAGCTGGGTATAGAGAGGTGGGGGAAATGCGACGTAATGGACATGCAATGTAATGGACATGCGATGTAATTGTATATATACGCCCCTTCAATCCTATTGGTTGTACGTCAGAGTAGGGTTAGCTGTGTATAGATAGGTGGGAGAAATGCGACGTGATGGACCTGCAATGCATTTGTTCCTAAAACGTGATGTAATGGACTTGCGATGTAATGGTGCCCACCCGAGTATGAGGTTGTGTGACAAGTGGAAACACTTAAGCCTAACCAACAAAAACTTGGTGAGCATTTGGATACCTGCTTCAGTGGCTGCATGGTCTAAGGCATAACTCTCCCGCTAGACCAAACTGGAGGTGACAGAAAGATTGGGGTTCAAATCCCGTTCGGATTTACTGAGGTTTTTCCTTCAAAAATTGTTTTCCACTCTCCCCCCACGAAAATATCGTTAGACTTCCTATAAAATTCAACATTCTTCATTCTTAACAAAGTAGCTTAATTAGTACATAAGCGTATAGCTTGAAAAGGTGTTAAGACGCGATGATATTAGCGCTTCAGGGTATATTTTGAAAACTATGTTATAGAAAATAAGATACTGTCACTATTATATTTTCAATAGTTTACAGTTAAAGTATTAATTACGTCACATTTTAAGACCTCTTTTTAGGATGAGGTGAGATTTATTTACTTTAGACTTCTCGGAGAGAGAAGTATTGTGATATCCAATTAAAGTGAGCTATAAAAGATTTTGATAAATGTCAACGTTTTACAGCGATCTTAACACCTAAAATGTTATTTTAGTGATGACTGTATGTCGTATCTCAGCCTTGAGCCTAAACTATTTTACTGGTCGAGCTAAAACTTAGAATCGAGGATTTTCATAAGTTTCTTCCAAGAAGTTTTTGGAATTAGCTAACCAGTCCTAAAATTAAGGGTACCTTAATGAAGGGAAAAAAGAAAAATATAACTTTCATTGAAATTCGCTCCTACAATTTTGATTAATATTTGTATTTAGGCGTTGTTTGACATTACAAACAAAATGTAATTTATCATTTTCCCATGAAATTTACTTTAGGGATCATTTGCTAAAGAAATTTCTAATTTTAATCATATCTGCAAATCAATATTTTAGAAAGCATTCTAAAATAATCTGACGTAAGGAGTGTTGATAGATTAAAACTAAGGACTTTGATAGTGATTGATAAAAAGATTGTCAACCATATATTTGTAAATCATTTTACTAGCCCCCCTTTGACTCATATTATTTTATATGTTTTTATTTAACCTAAGATTCTTATTGTAAAATGATTTTAACGCATTAATTTCACTTTCCATTAATTTAACTTTTTAGCTTTTTCTTTCTCATTAATCTTTTTATCAATCACTATCTAAGTCTTTAGTTTTAATATATCTGCAAATATTTCAGATAAGAAATAGCTTATCATTGCAAAGTTGTAATACCATCAAAATAAAAATGTGTTATTTGAAATATTTTTTTATAAAACAAACAGTTTCTGAGATATAAGCAAATATATAGTTATGTTATTTTTTATGGAGGTCTTTGAAGCTTTAAATTGATTCCTATGCTCTTTTATTGAGGGATAAGTTCCTCTTTTCTCAATGTTTCTATCACAGTGTGTATTATTTCTCATATTTTCTTTGGTTGAATGTTTCTGCAACAATGTATCATATTTAGTTTCCCTAATCTTAAAAGTTTTTAGTAAATATCTCTATTTTAAGATAAGGTAGAAAGAAAGTCTATTCGGTGCATGGTAACATTAATTTTTGATACAAACTTAGAACATATTTGATAAGGTATATATTTTATAATATATCATTGATGCATCGTCAAAGATATATCATACTTATTTTATAAAACTGTTAAAAATATAAGTTTGCTGTGAGGTACCACCCTAAGAAACAACTGTTAGTAAATGTTGGTACTTCTATACTCAGAAAGTTTTTGTTATTAAAATTGTTTGATTTATTGTGTAGTGTATTGTCTTAGATAACATGTGAATTCGTGTAATAAATCTATCTAGATAGTGGGAAACAATACTAATAAAAAATCCCATAGTCAGTTTTGTTGCCCGGACTATAGAAGAGATTCCTATAAGAGGTACAAAAGCCCTGATACCTCGACGAGAAGAAGTTGGCGTTGAGCTTAAACACTTATCGAACATCGCAAACACCCCCTGCCATCCCCCAACACCCGTTCTACACCCTCGACTTTGGTGACTAGCGCGGTAATTACCGGGAGGGGTGTCTTCCAGGCGAATCAATGTCGGCCTGGCAGTGACGCGAATATATCTCAGTTCTCGTATTTCACAAGGGAGGTGTGGGGAGAGAGGTTTGAGGGGATTTCATCACAAATATAGTAGGATAGTCACAGGAAAACCCTTATCAACGTTCACGGGTCAATAAAGCCAAGCAGACTTATTTCTGGCACCGCGTCTTACTACCTTTCCGGGTTTTACACAAATGAACTAATTACGCCAATGTGTTAGGGATGATGAAGGTTGAATTTAGAGGAAGTGTACCAAATTTTACGTGGAGAAAAAATGGGAAACTATTTAGGAAAAATTAGTCTCAGTACACATGACCGAAATTTAAACCCCGACCTTCCCATTGTCATTTAAGCCTATTGAAAGAGTGACATCTTAGAGACAATTAAACTCATCCACTGAAGCGGGTAATTGTATGTTTCAAAAGATGCAGTTTAATGAACGTTGTTTGTAGAGTGGACCCTTAAGTGACATATTTTTTTAAATGCCTTATCTAGTAGAGCTAAGAAGGTAAGTCAGTTTCAAAAAACTAAAAAAAAAACTGTTTTGAGTAAGATTTTAAACACCACGTTTCATTATAAGCCGTTGTTTATTTTTTTATTATGAATTGTACACTGTACGCTATACCCTTATCACTATTTGTTACGCGTTAGGCAGGAAGATAGTAGAATAGTCTCTGTAAAATTTGTAAATTTTATCTTTGACTTGAGATTCAATGATCGCCCTACAAAACGAGTAAGCCAGCTTTTTATTCAGACTTACTTATCGCCAATAATAAATTATTGATCGGTTAGCCATCTGTATCTAAATATAGATCGGTGTCATTGAGGCCTGGTTGCGAACTCTTTATATTTAGGTTGGATGGCGGAGAACCTAAGAGGTTTATTTAGAATCGCTTCTTACTACCTGTTCAGGCTGTACGCATATGTATTAAATGAGTTTGTAAGTTAAGGATGAAGAAGGTTGAATTTAGAAGTATTGTACACACATTTGCATAGAGGGAGAATGCAAAAACATTTTTGAAAAAACTCCTTACACCTAACTATTGTGAGAGTGACGCCTTGGGCTTAGACCAGGCAGCTATTGAAGCAGACTATTAACTAATTCAAGAGAGAGCCAAGTTAATAGTTGAGGTTTTGTTTTTCTTCAGATGCAACCTTAAGAAAACAATTATATTTATGAATCAAATAGCCGAAGCTATTACTTATGCTTTTTATTGAGGAATTCTCTATCAAGATATACTCTGAAAGTTGACAAATGACCCTGGACACGGGAATCGAACCCAGTACCTTTGGCTTAGTACGCCAATGCTCTAACCCCTGAGCTATCCAGGAATCATCCCGTGCCCTGGATCATTCTTCACTCATATTTTAAGGCAGAGTCGATGATGGACGTGCAGAAATAATCGGCTACACGTGTGTGATTTATTTTTATTAAGATCACAAGCTATCAGATAACGCAGCCACCTTCAACTCGGTAGTTGGCTTATTGCTGCCCCTTGTGCAATTATTATAATTGTAAGGGATCGCATATTTAAGAATAAAATAGCCGAAGCTAATCAAATAGCAACAAGCCAACTAACGAGTCGAAGATGGCTGAGTTATCTGATAGCTCGTGATCTTAATAAATCACACATTAGTAACCGATGATTTACGCACGTTCGTCATCGACTCTGCCTTAAAATATGAGTGAAGAATGATCCAGGACACGGTATGATTCCTGGATAGCTCAGGGGTTAGAGCATTGTTGTACTAAGTCAAAGGTCCCAGGTTCGATTCCCATGGCCAGGTGTAATTTTTCAACTTTCAAAATTATATTTTTACTGTTATCCTCACAACACTAACTAATTCAGGAGAGAATCGAGCTAATAGTTACGGCGTTGATTAGCTGGAGCCTTACTTCGCACAAAGGGTAGGGGAATGGAAGGAGCGAGGGAGTTTCCTGGCTGCAAGCTTCACACTTTTTGGGAGGTTCGCCCATTCCACTTTTGACCTACATAGTCTGTAACTTTAATATAATGTATCTGTCCTCATCCCCTCCTTACTTTGCGACAGGTCTTAATTCACTCATGTGCTTTTGATTTTTGAAAATAATAAAGAAACCTTTGGCAATTTAATATGTATAGATTACAGGCAAAATATGTGAGAATTGTGTATTATTTTGTAATAACCGAAAGAAAATATTTTTAGTACATTCATTTGTTTTGTGTCATTTTTAACATTAATATTTTATTTTTAAATGAAAGAAACACATATTTTATTAACAGAATTTTTCATTTATTTTATTGTTAATACTAGTATGTCTTCTGTACCGGTGGTCACATGGTTTAAGACAGAAGATTAGCAATATATTGTATTTCCGGTATCTGAGTGTTCGAGGTCCGCGTCTCGACCAGGTGTATTATGAGGGAGAGACGACTCCACACGTAATTTATCACTGTGGTTTTCTCATCCCATCTTCATGTTCATGCGGGTGCAAGTTATTATTTTATACTACTAGAAAGCCACATGGCTGGCTCACTCACTGACATTAATGTTTACCCACTTCTAGATGAGATAGAACTTGAAATTTGGCAAACTTATATCTTTTAGCCTATAACCGACGGGAAAATTACAAAAAGTTAAACATTTTAATTTTTAACCCCCGGAAAAAATCAAAATGGTGGAGCAACTTCAAAGTTGGTGTTGACCTATCTTTGGAGGTCTCTTGTGGCTAAACATAAATCTGTTCTGGAATTACGTTAGTTTACAATCACTTGCAAAGAAAACGCACTGGGGGTTTGAGGGAGTAGCCCCCAACGAGCAAAGAAAGTTACCCTCTAAATCCCTACACCTCAGAATATGTATTTAGTAACATTAACTTTGAAAGTATCTAAAAAAAATTGCATTGTGTCTTACTAACCTTCAGGCTAATTGCATAGCTATACTAATGACAAGATATCAAGGGTATAAGTTTCAAATTTGCCATTTCCAAAGGAGTTGAACTTTTCGCCTAGAATGCCGGGCCATTTTCTGCCAAGATGTCTGCCACTGCTCCTACTGTCCTCCCAAGATGTCTGCCACTGCTCCTACTGTCCTCCCAAGATGTCTGCCACTGCTCCCACTGTCCTCCCAAGATGTCTGCCACTGCTCCCACTGTCCTCCCAAGATGTCTGCCACTGCTCCCACTGTCCTCCCAAGATGTCTACCACTGCTCCCATTGTCCTCCCAAGATATCTGCCACTGCTCCCACTGTCCTCCCAAGATATCTGCCACTGCTCCCATTGTCCTCCCAAGATATCTGCCACTGCTCCCATTGTCCTCCCAAGATGTCTGCCACTGCTCTCACTGTCCTCCCAATATGTCTGCCACTGCTCTCACTGTCCTCCCAAGATGTCTGCCACTGCTCCCATTGTCCTCCATCTATCTTACGTTAATGAACGTTATTTCAACAAGTGTAGATTTTCAAACCTACTCCAAACAAGTATACCGCACAAGTATACTCTCTAAGAAACTGGACTCTCTCTTTCAGCAGAAAATCCCTATCCTTTGGAAAAAGATAGACTAAAGCTCAAATAGGTGCATTAAGGCACTTGTTCATAAAATAGAAAAAAAACAATAGAAAAGGCAACTATATGCACTATATAATTATCATATTGAACTAATAGTAACATGAAAGGCATATACAGAGTGTTCGGAAACTCATAGCCTAAACTGCACATATAGCTTGTTTGAACCAAAAGTAATACAAAATCCCTGTACACTTGCATCCAGAAAAAATATGCTAATACCACTAAATTGTGTTGAAGGTTCCAGCGTACAGCGTCGGTAGAGGAAAGCTGTGCAAGCATGCGTGTACACCAAGTTGCATAGGAGTTAGGCGCACGGCACTTCACACCTCGACATATTGGGGCACGGCAGAAAAACATACCACAACTAACAAGTCTTAATAATTTTTTTTTTGTCTGTTTGAAGCAAAGAAAAGCGTTGCCTGAGGTAACCACGCAATGCCGGGTACTTTTGTTAGCTTTAAGAGAAAAAAAATATAAAGAAAGTATGTGCGGTGCACCGAACAATTTATTTTATTCCACATCTTACTAACCGTCCGGGATATACACAATCTTTCGTATACTCTAATGTTTAGTAAATATATCTATATATCTATCTAAATTAATAAAATGAAGCGTTTGTTTGTTTGTCATGATCATTGCGTGATATTTAGGCCTACCTCCCAAACATGTGCACCTAGAAGCTGGAATGTTAAATTTTTTAATTAGATTTTTTTAAATTTAGTGAAAACAGGGCCGGAATAAATAAAATGAGTTTTTTTTTGTCTGTTTGAAGCAAAGAAAAGCGTTGCCTGAGGTAACCACGCAATGCCGGGTACTTTTGTTAGCTTTAAGAGAAAATGAAAGTATGTGCGGTGCACCGAACAATTTATTTTATTCCACATCTTACTAACCGTCCGGGATATACACAATCTTTCGTATACTCTAGTGGTTTTAGAGATTAGGAAGGCTATATTTATAGGAAGTGTACTCACCTTTGCTTGGAGGGAGAGTGAAATTAATAATTTTTTAAACCACCCTCATTACACCCGACCAAGATTTTCGACCATCAACTTCCCCGTCAACGGCAAACCAGACTAGATAATCCTGACGCCCGTAAATACGCGTGGGTTATAGTGTAATTAACATGTATATGTGTGTGTAACGTGTGGTGTATTGATCCGAACTAGATTCTATCTATGTTGGAATAATTACGGGCATGTGAGAAATGCGCTATTGGTCTTTGATCTTAATGGACAGCAGGCAAGCAATCTAGAGGACGACTCTGTACTCGACCGGGAGCGTCAAGGCTGTTGTTTCTATCTGGACCATCTGGCTATGATATCAATGATAGCTCTTGGTATTTGATGATACACACACTTCCATCACAGATTCTGCCCTAATATATGAGTGAAGAATGCCCCTGAACATAGAACGTTCCCTAGATTCCTCAGTGGTAGAGCATTGCCGTGCTAAGTCAAAGGTCCTGGATTCTATTTCCGTGTCCATTTTTTCAATTTATTCGAATATTAAACATATACAGCTGATCTGTAATTATGATCATTCATCCCCCAAACTATGCCATTACTACTTAATTTTATTGCGTTGCTTTCTTAAAAAAAAATACAAGAATCCAAGCTGCTTTTAAAAAGAGCGGAGCGTAATAATTTAGAGAGTTCTGCCTCGCACTTTTCACTGAGTCTTGCCACCCATCCGGGCTATCTGATGACTTACATTAGTGATATAGATTTGAGGAAGGTATAATTTAGAGGAGGTCCATATTTCCCTTAAGGGGAGAGTGGAAAACAATTATTTAGGAAAACTAATCTCAGTACACTCAGCTGGGATATGAATCCTGACCTCCCCGTCACTGGCAAACCAGACAATATGAGACTGGCGTCTTTTACAGAATGACCACTGATGCAGGTTTTGAATTAATTATTTTACGGAAACAAATAACAATGTAAAGTACCTAGGGAATCAGTAATATTTAATTATGTTTTCCCTTGTATGCGTTTGGATACAGTTAATTAAACTGATTTAATTCAGGTGGATTTGTGAGGTGTTAAATAGCCTTGTTTTGTAAATTTAAATATTTAAATTCTTGTTCAGTGATGTATTATTTTGTTGATTGGTTGAGTTCACAAAATGTAATACATAGGTGAGCACTGTTTTTTTTTTACCTCCATCGGTGGTTGAATAGTTCAAAGCGTCCCTAACTCATTAGACTGAATTACTGGGGACGTGAAGGTCATGTTACAATTACGGACGGGAAAAATGTCGGTGATTTTTCCTAAAATAATTTATCACTCTCCCGGCACGTAAATGCGGTTGTATTTCCTCTAAGCTCTACCTTCCTAATCTCTAACCAATTATATCATTATTTTAAGTAGGGGAATAGCCCAAATGGGTAGTAAGACGTGGTGCACACAAAAAACCAGTAATGTTGTATTTTAAGTCCTAAATCTTTAACGTGGTCGGAGTATTAATTTGATGAGATAAATATTTTATTTGAATTTATATTTAATAATTGTATGATATATATTTATTTACTTCATTAAATTAGGCCTATCTTTTTGTTTTAAAAATAGCTCTTCATAATGGTATAATTTATCTTTAAGAGCATTATATATAGCCTATTTTTATGTTTCCTATAAATAGCTGGTTTATTAATGAGATAGTTACTAACCTATTGGTCTAGTGGTCAGAGCCCCTACCTACTGATCTAAAGGACCATGGCTCGATCCTCACTGGTACCATATGTATTTTTCCCGAAAGGGAGAGATGTTTTATAGTCACCGTGGTCTAGTTAATTAGGCTTAAGTTATGTTTAAGTTTCCCACTAGTTTCACAATCACTATCAACACGTGATTTCATTACGAGTATGACGTGTAAACAACCTACAAGTTATAGTATGTACAACGTTATGTGCCACCAGAGCAGCTATAATTATACATACACGGAGACTGATCTAGATACTGCATATCTCATATGTCATACGCTAAAAGTAATACTAAAATATGTCTCGTTCACTGATTTTTATTTTTAAAAAAACACAAGAACTATTCACGACTTAATCTACAAGATAGGGATGAGGAAGGTATATTAAAGGTAATACATTCGGATGTATGTGGGGAAATGATGGGTAAAACAAAGCGATAATCACATGTGGGGATCCATCTTCAGTGCGATCAACCGGGACTAAAAACCATAACATCCCCGTTAACAGTGAATAGTTTAAACACTATTCTAATATTTTCAACCTTAATCCACTTGAATCATCGCTGCGGTTATACTCATTTTAAGAGGACATCGCGATCATTAAAGTTTATAGACCCCTCATGTGAACGCGCCTTCAGGAGTTCGTCCAGTTAGTTTGACGCTGTTTAAACCTTGTATCCCCCGTCACGAAATGAACAAACAAGGCCGATATATAATAAATGGCCTTCTCGTGTGCTCGCCTCGCTAAAAGTGTATATTTCATTTCCAAATAAAAAGAATCTCAATATAATTTTATTTTATGGTAAAGTAGTTTCTTTCCAGAAAAGAAGCCATTCCGTTTACTAACAAATGTGAGGAACTTGGATACTCCAAAAGCTTTCGACTCTCTCTTGTGTGGCAAAAAGAGCACTTTGCTAATTCATGATTCAAAATAGGAGGGGGCTTGGTAGGAAGACACATTTAGAAAATACAAACACAGTTTTTGATGTAAACAATAATATTTTACTATTTTATTAGTGTAATTTCATAGGTATTTATAATGTAAATAAAAAAGTAACATCTGCAGATCACAAAACATGAAAGCAGATATATTCATATATTTATTTTGTTAACTAACCGGTAAGAGTCTTATAACAAAAATCGGACTGTACTTGAGTGATGCTGGAATAGAGATGTTCGGGATAAAAGCACCATTAGACACTCAAATATAAATTATTTTTAACTAACACAGACAACTTCTTAAAGTATAGAGTATAAACTAATGGTTTAGCTTGTGTTGTTTTAGGTTAGTCTGCATCGTTGACGCTCAGAGGCGTAGCTAGGATCAATGAGAGTTTATGGTCCACAAAGCGAAAAAAAAATGCCGTTCCTTGAAAACTGTTATTTAAGATTTGGCTGGATTCTTTTGTTGGTACTTCAACTATTTTTTCGTTACAAGACTATTTATAAAATAGTATAAAAAATTACTTTTATTGTTTAAAAAATTAAACTTTACATTTTTGCTAATATTGCTAAGGATTTTTTCACCCAGAGAACGTGCCCCACATGCCTCACGCCATTGTTTACAGTTACAGTTAGCCTTACAGTCCAACAAAAAAAGCAGACGTCCTAGACTGTGTGGTCAATGGTGCAAAGGTCATGAGCAATGAATGTTGATAATAAACCCTTCCTCGTCTTCTTGTTCCATGAATAAACAGAACGAGCGTCCCAAGACATATTTCTTCGGCATAAAACTTCGTGTAACTCAACAAACCTCTCCTAGAAATATTAACCTATTTTTTTTTAACGTCTCGACTGGCAATATAATCCCAGATCAAAAGGAGTCACTCAATAGAGACTGGAACTAATTCAAGAGGTTTTTGTGATCTTTAAGGCAGCGAAGAGGAATATCTCTATATCTGCTAATGAGATCCTTAATGACCCGCCATCTTGAATGATACTAACGAGACCTCTTGTGTCACGAGGGGACGGTCATCATTATTATTTTTTTGTTTTCTGTAGACCACGTCTTAATGCCCATCCGGGCGGTTCTCCTATTTATACTAATGGGGTAGGAATGAGAATGGTAGAATTTAAGAGTTAGTTTGCTCGCATTAAAGAGACCTGCTTTAGTGACCACATGGTCTAAGGCGTCACTATCATATTAGACTAGACGTCAACGACAAGGAGATTGGGGTTTGAATTCTTGTTGGGTGTAGTGAGAGTAGTTTTTCTAAAATAATTTTCTACTCTTCCATCCTGCAAATGAGTTTACGCTTTCTCCAAATATAAATTTATTATCCTTAGCTCAGCGTAATTTGTAGGCCTACATACCCGTATAGCCTGAAAAGCTAGTCAGATGTGGTGATAGAAATAAAAAAGCATCGGTGAGGAGGGAGAGTGGAAAATCAAGCTAGGAAAAATCTACATTCTTACAACCATTTGGGATTCTAACACATAAAAATACCAGCTTCGGTGGCCCCGTGGTCTAAAGCGCTACCTTCACAGTAGACTAGACTGCTGATGACGGGGATATAAAGGTTCAAATCTTGGTGGGTATTCTGAAGGGTTTTTTCCCCACTATAGTTTTCCACTCTCCCTCCACGCTAATGTGGGTTAACTTCCTATAAATACAACCTCCCTAAAACCACTTGATTAATTAGTATATAAGCGTATAATCCGAACGGATAGTAAGATGTGATCCTAAAAAAATGAAAGCCAGTCTAGTGAGAGAACTAAACGTTAGACCAAGGTTTCTCAAATTTAGAGTCTCGAGGGAATTTCAGGTGAGGCGCAGCGGGGTTTTATAATTATAAGCAATTATTCGGTTTCTCTGACTTGGTTAAGCTCTGGTCAACTTTAAAAAATTATTGTTGTTCCTTGTCAAATGATGCAATACAGATAATTAGGTCGTTTGCATCTACATAGTTATGTGTCCGAAAGCAGGTTCTAAGAAATTACGGCAATAAGACCACAGAGTTCAGATAGTTGTACTTTCCCACGAGCGGGTAAATATTAAATATATTTTTTAAATATTTGTGTACATGTGTGTATATCTTTTAGCACCTCGTCTTACTACCTGTTCAGGTTATATGCAAGTACTCATATAATCGAATGTTACACAAATAATATTATAAAAGTGATACTTTATGGTTATCTTATTGAACTATTATTAAATTTAATTTTAACAACTTCTACAAAAGTGTGTCAGTGTAAAAGTTGATTGCTTTCCTTTTGTTTTAATTTTACCGTAAAATATGTTTTTAACATGTACTATGAAAGAGAGGCCTAACCAATACCCCAAATATTAAATTTTAGACTTGAGGGCCATTATTTTAGACCATGCGACCACCGATGTGGTTTAGAAGGTTTTGGTGGACGGCAGGGGGGGTGGCGAAGGGAGGAAAGAGGGGGAGACGCAGTGATAGACGGTCACCAACGTCACCATTGCCTTTATTAATTTCATATTGATATCATTATAACGTGCTATTTACGTAAAACGCTGGTGTAGTGGCTAACACTCGTAGCTCTGACTACTCTGGCAAACACGGGGACTAAAGCGTCAAGTTCCTCTGGTCTGGTTTGGGAGTTCGGAGGTAGAATCCAAACAGGGTGTAATGAAGGCGATTTTATCTGGGTTTACTACTTACAACCCCTCCTTAAAATGTAGATGCATTTCCTAAAATTAAGACCTCCCCCGTTTTTACCCCAGTGGTGTAATTAAATGTAGATCGCCTGTGATAGGTAGTATGACGTGTTAGGAAAAAAGTCCAACTAGAAGGTCAGGGGGTTTAGTTCTGTGAGGGAACAATGTAGGTGTTGGTTTGAGGAGTAATTGCTGGTTTAATGTTCAATCAGGTGACCTTACGGTCTAGGGGTAAGGTGTCAGACTTCTGTGCTGGAAGTCAGGGTTCAATCCTCGGTTCCAGCACAGATTTATCTGATTGCCAAACCCTTCCTTCACCTCTGACGAGACGTGTACTAATCACAACTTGTGAATGTGGGGAATGCCTGACCTCCACTGTGGTTCGGATTCCACGTTAAACTGTAGGTCCTCCATTTCATCTCACAATCACCCTACCATTACACATTAGCCTAAGTGCGTACAACCCGAACGGGTAGTAGGACGGGGTACTACTACTACTACTAATAATAATAATATCCAGTTTATATTGATCGAGCGTTTATTCTCTACTCATTTAAGCTATTAAAAGTTGCATGCGAGCAAAACAAATCTTCTATGCGATGGTCAATGATGATAACACCAATTTATTGACAGAAACAACTGTAAGTGTTGATTTAAGTGTTAATGGTCACGCCAGCGCTATCGCGTATATTACATCCATCAATAGCCCCATCAATCTGATTGAATGAGAGTATGCGTGATCAACCCACAGTTAGGATTCCACGTACGACTAATATATTGTATGATGGGTTCCCTGCACGTCCACTTTAAATCACGATTTTAAAAATTAAAGCGTTATTGTTTCTTTATTTTCCATTAGTACTTTAATACACACAACAGCAATTCGGGTTACTTTAATACAATTTTTTTTACAGCGTTTTACTATCTGTCTGATATATCTGCATTTAATTACACTAAAGGATGAGGAAGATATAATTTAGAGGAAGTGTATCAGCATCTACGTGGTGGTAGAGCTGGTTAACATTTAGGAAACAAACCCTGAGTACTACCATCCGGGATTTGAACCCCAAAATTTCTGTCGCCAGCAAACAAGGAGCCGTGTCAGTGAGCTCTACAAATATTGCTAGTAGGTGACTCACTTCGGTGGCTGCGTGGTCTAACGCGCTACTCTCGCAGTAGAGTAGACTCCGATGACGGGAAGATAGAAGTTTGACTCTCGGTCGGATGTACTGAGGGTGTTTTTTTCAAAATGGTTGTCCACTCTCCCCCCACGCAAATGCGGGTAAACATCCTCTAAATATAAACTCCCTAATTCCTAAAAACCATCAACGTTACTAGTATATAAGCTTATAACCCGAACATGTAGAAAGACGCGGTGCTAATAAAAATACTGCAAGTACTAAAATCAATCAATTTGTAACACGCTTTTCACCTTTTTTTTTCATTTGTTAGACATGTGTTCAGTAAAAACAACAAAATTAATAAATATCATATAAGGAGATTTTTACAAGCCATAATTAACGTAAGTTATCATTCTTTAGTCAGGTCGATAGGGATAAAACTTTAAGAAATTCAAAGAAATTAATGTATGATATGATTCTCATTCAGTAAACACAAATTATTATTTTAAAATATGTTTTCATTTTAATAAATAACACTCTATAATTAATGTATAGTAATTTGTTTACATGGTGTCCTTCTAAAAGCAATACGTTTAAATTATCGAGCACACAGTCTCGACCTGTCTCGTTAATATTAAAACACAGGTTGTATTGCCTAAAGAGAATCATTCATTCGTTTGGCGAAACTCTTTAGAGATGAAAAAAGAAATCACGTATTGCTTTGAATGTTATATTTGTAGAGCATAAATGATGAATGGGTTGCCATTAAAATGGTAAACAACAATATTATTCGAACATGTTCAGGGCGTTGTGTTGATTAATATATGTATATTAAATGATTGCCATATAACCTCTTAGGAAAAGATTAATTACTGCTGGTACCGCATCTATTACAAAGTCCAACACATTCATACGCCATCTTATTTAGCACCACGGTAAAACAAAATGTCTCGATTCCACCAGGGTTTGAACTAAAATATCGCCAATGTGTTTTATAGATACTCTCAAGTACAATGATTGGACCACAAAACCTATAATAGATTAAATAGTCAAGCTATTATGATTTGTTAGTTACGATTATAGCTGCATCTAAATATCATATAATTTTTAGTTCAAAAATGACGCCTGGACACGGGAATCGAACCAGGGAAGGTTGGCTTAGTACGCCAATGCTCTAACCATTTGGGTATCCAGGAGTCGTCCCGTTCCCAGGCTCATTATTCACCCATATTTTGACATTTCTAAGAAATATGATATTTATATGCGGCTGTATCCGTAATTAACAAATATAACAGATTGGTTCTTTTAATCTATCATATTATGCGCATTCGTACGTTTGGCAGCATAAAGCCTTAATGAGTCGAAGGTGGCTGCGTTATTTGATCGCTCGTAATCTTAATTGAACACTCGTATGTAGCTGACAATTCCCGCACGTCCATCACAGATTCTGCCTTAAAATATGACCCTGATAATCTTAATTAGTAAAGTAAAAGAGCGTTGATCCAAAATCCAGGAATTTGAATTTTAAGTTTACCGTGACAAATTAATCGCTATAAAATGTATCATTATTATTATTCTTTATTACCTTGTAGAATCTAGTTATTAACTATACTTTGGATAGCAACATTAAAAAATACATCTCCGAAAGGAGTAAATATGAAAGTAAAAGCACAAGGCGGAGTGAAAACGGAGAGAATGTTGTAAAATGGCATTGGGTGTTTATTATTCAGGTTAATCTTGGCGTCACAAGAGTGGATAGGTCTATAGATTATTCAGGCGACCCGGTCTATCGCGCAAGGAACACATGCACCAGTTTAATACTATGTTCCAGGCGTAACAGGAACACAGCAACGGCCGGGAGGTTAAAGGCTCTATCTAAGCCCGCATTATAGTTATTGAACAGATCTGGGATGGGTTCGAATACAAGTTGGGTGTTTCAAAGGTGCTTCTAACACTCTGATTTTCACTGTTGTTTTCCTATAATCTTTCCAAATAAATGATAGTGCAATTCCTTACAAAATCTCTTTCCTATTGCGTTAATTTAATCAGTAAGTCATGGATAGCCTAACAAGTAACATAACAAACAACGTATCGAGGTTGAGCTTAAGTTCAACAACCCAATACAATATCAAGTTGAGCTATTTTAAGGTCGTTTCCTACCCATGTCGTCACGACAAGTCGAAATAGGACTCCCCATGATAGTGAATTTACGTTCTATTAAACGAGTTTTAAAGATATAATTGAAACGAAAAACATAAATTTGTAAATAATTATAAAAATAGACCTACAGTGTCACTAAATTATTATTTTTAATGTGAAGTTTTTTTGTAAACGTACTTTTTATATAAATCATCTACAACTTAGGCTATTTGGCTTGGTAACGAGAAAGCTCTGTAGGAGTCTTCCTGCCAGAATGTGGATTAAAAAAGTCATTGGTAGCATATGTCTATTTAGAATAGGAAACAAGGAAAATGAAAATCAACGTTTTCAAGGTGCTAAAAGTATAGTGAATATTTAAACTCGTCAGAGGAAGAGAGTAAGTGTTATTAGTAGATAAGCGAGAGACCTCGCAGGGCTAAATGCTCAATTTCTTCTATCTATCTATCTATTTTGTACGTTGATGTCTGAAGTGTGATGGCGCTTAGAGAGCTTATTTGCGTCAATTTAAGATGCAATCCTCCTCGCCAAAAAGCCTTGAAATTTCCAAGTAGGAAATGTCGAAGTCAATTTAAGGGCACAGGGGAAAACAGAGTGGATGTCCAATTTTAAATCAACTTGAGTTAGTGCTACCATCTGTTAGACAATCATGAGACCTTATTAACGCACATTATATTACATTAGAGTAACATCAAAATGTTCTAATATTAAAAGTTAAAGTACATTTACTAGACCCACTCATTTAACATTTGGAAACTTTTCATTCAAACCATTAGTAATTTGGGTAAACCATAACTCTAACACCACGCAAAATCTTTTGATTTGGTCAAATGCATAAAAAATATGTATTAATTAATTAAGTACGAGTAAGAAGTACGAGGCACGGCTGCCACGTGTACCAACTTCATTAATATTCTTACTGAACAAATACATCGCACTGAGTTGTGGCCACACAGAACATTTAATTCCCGCTGCGGTACACCAGGGTGCCGTGGCACAAAGTTTGCTGAACTCTACTCTAAATTATTATACTTTCCCTAAGGTCTCAAGACCTTTAGTGTTATTATATGTGAATAGCACGGGAGGGTAGTAAGGCGCACGGGGGGAGGGAGGTAATATGGGGGACACAACAAAAAGCCAAGGTTGTGTCCGGTTAAACTACTTTAAGATTACTACCGCAGACTTATAAACATTTCGTTTAGTGATCATTCATGTAATAAGACTCTAGGTAAACAATCTAATTAGCGCACAAATCACGAATAAACTCAAATAAAATCAGAGACTACACTGGATATCTTCTCTGCATCATAACTGCATTGTTACTATTGAGAAACCGCGTTGTCCTTCTCTCGTTTTCTGGTCCATCTCCCCTCAAATATAGGACAAGTTTGGCAACGTTGGTTAGTCGGGGTTGCCAGTAGCTCCTTCTAACCCCAGCACACCGCCTTCAGATATAGCTGAGAGCTAGGATATTTGGCAACAGACTGAGAGAGAGTGAAGATAAGGCGTTTCTCCATAAGACCTGCAGTTCCTCAGCAATTATATTATAGCTCCCAACAACTCAAGCTGACATGTTTTTCTCCATAAAAAGGTTGACTCACACCTGTCCGTATCGTATCGATTTGGTAAGTACGTACCTTCACTCCTACCTTAATCGCCTTATTTGTTCCCCAGTCCTTACTACTGTGAAGTTATTTGTACCTGAGGGAACAGGTGCGACTGTCTCCCTTTACAGCAACATTAATGGCGGGATAGTACGATTGGATTTCTAGGGAGGAGATCAATATACTCGGTCACAACTCCTTTTATAGCTACAACTTTTATAATGCATTAACAGGACAAGTAGGTTGCCTTGAATTATTTAAAGAAACAAACACGAGAGTGGAAGGGCTACACAATTATTTCAGAAACGTAGTTTGATACAGCAGATTTCTGCTCATTCCGTAAACTGGTTTCTTTGCTTGACCATTGGGCAGAAATTGCATTAGCAACTCTTGCCTATTTCATGAACTGGAACTTATTGTTCTATATACAACAAGATTAACTGAAATTAGTTTTAAGATATTAATCAAACTAACCCAACCTAACTTAACCTAGCACTCAATTCTAAAACGACTAGAAGTTAAATTAACTTAAATACCAAACCTGTTTTTCCCTTGTACATTTCACGGACCAGGCAAAAACTCGAACTTATAATGAAATGAGTAATTATTGGAGATTCCCAGTTCATTAAATTGTCAGTTCATGGACTGGGCAGCACAAGCACTGTATAATTAATGAACTGGACTATTTTTTGTACAAATTCACGAATCAGATGTTACAAATATATTGAAACCATGAAATAAAATTCCGAAAGATACGGTGTAGAGAAATAATGTATCATTATATATTTATATTGTAGAGATTGTATTATATGATAGTATATTGTTTTTGTCTGGCTGTCCGCCATGACCATTGCGCGATATTTACTGTACGCAGAGGGCTGGAATTTTTAAATTAGTTACCCTTGTGCGCAAACTGTACACCTCAAGGCTGGAATATTGTAATTTGGACTAACATTTTTTAATCAGATAAAAACTGAGCTGGAAGCAATAAAATGGGGGAATAAATTATATCTGTTTGAAGTAAACCCGGGTACTTCTGCTACTTGAAGATACAGGATTATTCTAAAGTAATGGTGCAAAACCGAAGGCCTGTAGGGAAAGTGGTGTCAACGCTAACTGAGAAGTAACGGATTGAATGGAAGGAGAACGGCATCAAGTTCTTGCTTGTGCATGGTAACTGCCGACAGAATGTTAGCCGATACCTGAATACCAACCGACCGGGACTTTGGATCAGCCACAGACAAGTAAGAAACAGACTCTCAACACTACGGGTTTTTGCTGCGATCTCTTTGCCAGCTTGAATTCGTCAACATTGAGCTTCACTAGTTTCGCTACTGGGTGATGATAGGGCCGCAGCGATCCTAGTGTTAAAGAACTCAAGCTGTCAAAAGGAGCGCAACTATTTTGACCTGGAGGCTGAGTGTCTGGGTATATTATTTGTCTGTGGTCTTGCCTGATAAGAAGGTTTGCCATTGTTGCTTTCACCTCCACGATCGCCAGACTTAACACCCTGTGACTTATTTTTGTGGGGATACATCAAGGACACCGTGTACGTGCACCCATTGCCACATCAACTGAACGACCTTAAATAACGCGTCTTTGCTGCGATGGGATTGATATCCAAGGATATTTCAGGACTCTTCTGGGCCTAACTGGACTACCGTCCAGACGTCTGCCATGTAACCAACGGCACCCACATCGAGCACCATTAGTGCTTTTACAACTTGGAGAGTACTTCTGTCTTATCATGCCATGATGGTTGTTGTATGTCAGTTCGTTTAAGAATAAAACCGTTTCACTTTTGCACCAATACTTTTGAATAATTCTGTATTGTTTCGGTTTGTTTTAGGCACAATTTATATATATGTTATATATTGAATATCTTATATTTGCAACTATTTTTAGGCTTATACTTATTTTTATTATATCTTTTATTAATGTTTTCATGCTTATTTTGAATTTTTTTCCCCTTTTTGTGAATTCCACCTTTAGAATTATTAGGATGAACATTAGTGAAAGTTCTCGCCAACATTTTCTTTATGGTACTAAAAATATATGGTGATTAAAGTTTCCCGCAAGAGTAACAAAAAATATTTATTTTATTAAAGTTATTAAAAATTCTGCATAGATTTATCGCAATTTCCAAACTTCGGGGAGACTGAGGTAAAAAAAGGAGTAGCCAAGAGGAGAACAAATATCTTTAAAATAGAATTATTCAAGGTTCAAGACACAATAATTTGTCAAAAAGTTACGAATAAGCGTATAAAGAAAAGGCTTTGGAGCCAAGTGAAGTGTGAAAAGGGGTGGAGAGAAAGAAGGAGAAAGAACGGGCTATAAACAATGAAAAATGAGTTTATCTCAATTAGATATTTTCCCAAAGAATATTTTTACACCATGTCTTACTAAAGTCAAACTTTCATAGGAAAACAGAAAAGTCACTAGACCTATTTTATGTTTTCATACGTTAAGAATGTGATCTCTAAATGTTACTTTTGGTAGATAGTATCAAAAACCATAAAATAACATAATAATAGCATATTGAACATTTTTATCAATACCGGTCGTAAACATGTTTGTACATTTTAAAACCTTCTTCCTACCTGTCCGGCCTATCAGCTTTTAACTAAATTATGAGGTAGAGATGAAACAAAGTGTAATATAGAAGAAATGAACCCGCAATTATATGTAGGGGAAGTAGGAAAACATTCAGGTAAATACACCCAGAGTACACCGAGCCGATATTTTATCCCAGACTTCTCCTTCTCCGGCAAACAGATTATATGACCTTGACGTCTAGACCACATAATAGCCCAGTCAGGTGGACAGAAGCAGTGTTAATCACCCCCTATTATTATTGTTATTATTATTATAAGGTGTTCTGTCTTATGACAGGTCCATTTCTATTGCCAGTTAATTTAGGACCACCAATGCGCCTTGTCCTCTGCCTCCTCCTGCAGCTCCCAGAACTTTCTTATCTCCTTCAAGTCATCAAATATTTGAATCCTCCTTCTTCCTAAGCTCCTCTTTCCCTCAACCTTTCCTTCTATAAAGTCGTGCAAACAACAGTTCCTACTAATCAAATTGTGTCCGATTCAGTTTTATATATTCTGAAGGATCACATCCAAAATGGTTCTCTTCTCACCCACTCTTCTTAGGACTACCTCATTAGTCGCCCTGTTTTCCACCTAATCTTCTCAAATCTACTCCAGCACCACATTTCAAAACTCTTACGTAGATAATTGTTTTACATTTAACTTGACCCGCGACGGCGGGTGCGCGGACTAATTTCAGAATCATTTAAACTGGTTTGCTACTGATAGAGGTTGGGGTTCAAATCTTGTCCAGATTTTCGAGAGTGTTTTTTCTGAAACGTTTTTCCATTCTATTTCAATGTAGATGAGGGTATATTTCCTTTAAATCATACTTTATTCATACCTACTTAATTAGTGTAATTAAGATGAGGATGTATGGAACGCGAGTTAACACCAGTATTTTTGCAGTTTTTGTATCAAAACTTTTTTTTGGGCCAGTACAAACATATAATTAAATTCTCTTTACATGTTGATATCAACAGTTTCTGGACATCTGTCAAGGATGTCGTGGAATTTATTGATATCTTTTTATCTTCATTTTAAAAGTTTCTCATCTAATTTTTCTATGCTCATGACAAATTTCAACAACTGTTGATATAACCGTGTGAAGAAAATTAAACTATATTTCTACTGGAGAAATACTTTATTTTTTTTGTCCAAAAAATGTTTTACTATAAAAAAACTGTAAAACTACCTACCTCCCGTACATTCCCATCTTAAACGCTTAAAGACCGGACGGGTAATAGGAGGTGGCGCAAAATATTCTATAATTTAACTTGATCCAATCTCCTTTCCACATCACCGCAAACACCTGCGTCTGCTTATAATACAGTTTGTAGATTCCTCCGATTTAAAGAAGTTTAAAAAAAATAGAAATAAACCTCGTCCGAGAGGCCAGGTGGTGTTCTTAGAGCTGCTCAACTAATGTTCTGTTTTGTTCTCGTTCTCCTTTATTCCTCCCACATCTTCTCCTCACCGTCCACGGTTGTTTGGCGTCTGCTGCCTCTGCTGATACTAACGCTGCAGTTGATGATGATGATGATCGTAATACAAATACATTCGCTCGCTACTATTCAAAGGATTCGCCAACGTCAAAGGCTTTTATGTACCAATGTGCGTCCGTAGTAGGATTATTAATTAAACTAGTCCGGTGGTAAAGTGTCCTAAGAAGCAGCAAGTTTGCAAAGTGTGGTCCGCAGACCATTGACAGAATCGAAATTATTAGCTGGAACACACACCAGTGGGCTTGCGGGATGAATGTTAGGCTCATCCAGTCTGGTTTACCAATGACGGGAAGGACGTAATTCGAATATCGGCTGGGTTTAATGAGAGGAACTTTTCGTCTACGTAAACGTGGGCACATTTCCTCAAAATTTACCTTCCTCCAATCTGTACATGAGTATAATCAAAATGCTTATAGCCCAGAGGTTGTTTGGGAAAATATTTAAATGGAAAAGCACACTTTTTTATTTAGATTACAAAAATTTGACATTACTGTGTAGATTAAAATTAGCTTATTTAACTACTATTTAATTTTATTTGAACTCTCCAAATTATTATCTTGTTTATGAACTTATTAATTAGATTTGAAACAACGTGGAATCCAAATTTATTTGATACTTTAAAAAACTATCACCATCAGCAACGTTTCCTCAAAGCCAGCGAACCCGAATGACACGTTAACCGAAAGATGGGTTCGATTCCCAGAAGAATACACCCAAAGTAATTTTCCCCATTAAGATTTCGACTTATCTTTTCCTATCTTCTTTACAGACAAAAGCCTGTGTATTACCTTAGCATTCCCTTTCCAAGCCATCTATTTTCAAATATGGATAGTTAAGGAATATCCTCATTGAGCAGGGGGGGTCTATACATCCCAGCAGTTCTGCACGTTTTAATGCCCTTCTGGGGTCCCTGCACATTTACAATATTGGGCTGAAGATGGGGAAGTTATACTTTAGATAAAACAGCCGAGAATTGTTTTAAATAAACATTAATTCAAATTTTAAAAAATCACTCATATGTATACTACTATCAAATAATTGTTTTTTAAAGAAAAATAAATGTATAGAATTATTTTTACTGTACTAATGTTAACAGATAACTTACCCATTTTAAGTCTAATCGTTTGGGCCAATTTCAAAATATATCTATATTAAATCAGTCATTAGTAAATCTTAATCATGTCTTCCCCCTTAAAACAAGTATATACTTTTATTTTCATGTAAAAAAAGTTCTGATATATTTTAAACAATTTAGTTAGAGCCATTTTTGAAAAAATTGTAATTTTCAAATACTAATAGTATCAGTTGACAGCCCTTAACCAAATGATTACCCCCAAAAAGTCTACAATTTTAATTATCAGGTCAAACACTCCATAGATATTTATTTTGAATAAAATATTTTAGGCTATGTCGTTCTCGCATAACCCGGAACTTTTAAAAATCACTTATCAGTAAACTAACCTTAATTTTTAAGCCTATCATCTCAGACCACACGACCACCACTAAAGATGATGATAATATGGCTAGAGCTTGAACAGTATGATTTTAAAATGTGTCTAGTGTGGTCGACCACAAGTCTAGAAATACAATGCCAGTTCGTACTGATGGATATCTCTATTTATAAACGGGTTCGTCTTGCCAGTAGCTAGCTTAGTACTACATAATATACAGGTGCCAGAGTCAAGCATATAGTGTTACGCTTACTTCTATAGGTCAAGTTAGTTTGTAAGCTGTGCGTTGGGTTTAAAAAGCGCACGTTTAATATCTCAAAATGTACAAGGATCATTGTTTCGCGCTAACCTGATGTAACGTACTTACAACGAGAACATTTTCATGGCTAGTATTGACCCGACCCGCCTTGTCTCGCCATCATACAACACAGTCCGGCTGAATCATTTATGTAGATTCGTGAGGGAAGGGTATATGTTGCGTTGCCTCAAATGTTGCTGCTGATATACCTCGCCGAGGCAACATGACCTTATTATGTATTTATTTATTTATTTATTTAGCACCACTTCTTACTACCCGTTCTGGTTATGCACTTATATACTAATTACGCTAATGGGTTACGAATGGGGAAGATTGAATATAGAGGAAGTGAACACGCATCTATGTGGAAAACCATTTTGGAAAAACCACCCCCAGTTTACCCAAGCGAGATTCGAACTTCGTCCTCGGCAGTCCAGTTCAATACGAAACTATTGCGTTAGCTAACTATACTAACCCCACCGAGGTGGTTCTCATTATGTAGACTCGCATAAAAGGATGACATTTTGTTGCGTTTTATTAAATGTTGCTGCTATTTCTTGCCAAGGCAACAAGGCCTTATGTTAAAGAAAGCTATTTAGTGACCCTCGAAGGTGGACATGTTCACTAAATGTTAATATTGACTCTTCTTGTTTACCAATGACAAGGAGATCAGAGTTTGTTCAGGACCGAGTGCTCAGGAGAGTTTATTCCTAAATGACTTCTCACTCTGCCTCTACTAAAATACAAGTACATTTCCTCTAAATTTCTACTTTTATCACCCGCCTCATAGGTGTATTTAAATCAAGGTAGCCCGGACTGTGATTAAACTTTTTTTATTATTATATTTGATTTTCCGAGTTGAGCACTAGACTGTTTACAGTATATTTAGTTTAAGTTTTTGATTAAAGAAGAAAAGCTCTGTATACCAATGAGCATAACTTTAAATTTCATATCTCAAATATCCTAGTAAAAATATATATTTGCTCATGTTCAGACACTACTAGTTTTATAAAAATAAATTTCAGTTAAAAAAATTATATGGTTAATAGTACTTGTACTTAGACGCTACAATAATAAATTTAGTATCTCAAATAGTTACAAATATATAATTAAATTCGAATACTTTCGCTTACATAAAGTACCTTCAAAGTCATTTTCATGACAAAATAAGAACTACCATTTTGTTTGTAATGTAAAACAATGCCTGGATATCTAACGTTTTCAAAATTGTCAGAGCAAGTTTGGAGAAAATCTATTCTTTCTCTTTTTACACTTCAGTAAACTACCCTTAATTTTAGGGTTGGTTATCTGATTCAAAAGACTCCTCAGGGTAACTTTATGAAAACCCGAAATACCAAGTTTTAGGCTGATCGGTAAAATAGTTTCGGCTCTAGGTCGAGATACGGACACACAGACGGCATGGCGAAAACATTTTTTTTTATTTTTCAGAGGCTGATGGACAGTGAAATCCCTATATTTATCAAAATTCCTAGTTTAATTATTATGATGTAGACTTGTACAACATTCACAAAAGTTTTAAATTACGTTGGGATTTACTAAAAACCTAAAATTTGGACACATAAGACAGTTGACTTAGGTGGTTTTGCACCGGAGTATGACGATTATATTTATATATTTTGTAAACCGGTAATTTTGGCCTTTGATAACTATTGATAAGATACTATAAGCCGCATTGTGTTAATCCCCTTCATAAATATATGTATATGTTATTACTTTAACAAATGACGTAATTTTACATCACCTATCAAAGAGACAAGACAAATATCAAAGACGGATGGATAGAATGGTTTTAAGGTAGCGTCTTGTTGTTGGGATATTTTTTCTTGGAGAACGTAACTTTATGTGTTGAAAGGAACATAGAATGAAATTTGAAGGGTTAGGCGGGTCGTCACTGGAATATTATTTAAACCCAAGCGTAATAAATGGTACGACACAATCGTACACTATTTATCTATAATCTATTATACTTTAGTAACAAATGTTCAAAAATGTGTTAGTAAACTACTCTTGAATTAAATATTCTTCAAAATATAATACTAATTACACAGTGTAAGTTATAATATGAAATACACACCACATATATAATTTGGTTAAAACTGTTAAATGTAATTTTGGAAAAATTTATAATTAAAAACATACTTTTTAGCAGATAATCTTAATTTTAGGAATAATATATTAATTCAAAAATGTTCATTGAGCTATGACCATATATAATCTAAATACCAGGTTTGAATAAAATCTAACAAGCCGTGTCGGCTATGACAGACATAGAGGCAAGGCGGACAGACAGACAGTTTAAAGTTTTATTCTAGATCAAAGATTTATAAAAAAATTGGAACGATTGTTTATACTTAAGTTTATTTTTTAATTTTTCATGAAAATCTGGAAACGATACGTTGGCTAGATCCTGAGCCTGAAAGGAATCAACTACTTATGAAAGTTTGGGGTGAAACCACTCTAATAAATTATATACAAATACGAGTTGAAATAAACTATCTTTGAAGTAAACCAAGAGGTATATTTTATTGAAGTTTTCCGGAAAAGATCCTTATAATGTATACGGTACATAATACGACTGCTACTTTTAATGCTGAAAGTCATTATTATCGTTATCATTATCATCATCATCCTGCGGCCGAGTCAGTTAAGTAAACTGGCTCTATCTTTATCTAGATTTCCATCATTCTTCCTCATTCGACAACTTCCATCATTCTTCTCCTCTCACTTGTACACTTTCTGTTATCTGTTCCTCCCTTGTTACTCTTGATCTTCCTGGTGATCTTTTCCCTACATACCTCATCTCCATCATTCTCATTGGCATCCTCTATTTTCCCCTCCTCATTACATGACGTCTTTCTTCCTCTATTATCTCATGTACACTCTGTACCCTAGTTATTCCCCAGATAACTTCATTCCCATGGCCTCCACTTTCCTATTCTTCCTTACATTAAGCGCCTTACCTATTATACCTTGTTTTAAGTTTTAGTATTATTTCTTTCGTGAACAAGTGGTCAAAAGGACAAAAGCATCAGTTTGGTCTCTATGGTTGGTTCTTTTTCGTTGACAAAAAGGTCGGTGTTTGAATCTCACACTGGTATTAGTTTTACACGTGTGTTTTATTACTGTGGTTTTCATTACAATCTTCAGGCAAATTCGGGTACACTTCCTCTACAAATTATTTCCAATCAATATATTTTATAATAGTCCGCTAACAACACTTATGCTAAATTGGTTAAGAATCAAATAGCTGAAGCTATTATTTATGCTTTTAGTGAGGATTACTCCATCTAGATGTCATATTCTGAAAATTGAAAAATAACACCTGGACACGGGAATCTAACTCGAGACCTTATCTGATAATTCGTGATCTTAATATTATTATTATTATTATTATTATTATTATTATTAGCACCGCGTCTTACTACCCGTTCGGGCTATACGCACTTACGTTAATGTGTANTCGGGTTATACGCACTTACGCTAATGTGTAATGGTAGGGTGATTGTGAGATGAAATGAAGGACCTACAGTTTAACGTGGAATCCGAACCACGGTGGAGGCCTGGCATTCCCCACATTCACAAGATGTCTTGTCAGAGGTGAAGGAAGGGTTTGGTAATCAGATAAATCTGTGCCTGGAACGAGGATTGAACCCCGGCTGCCAGCACAGAAGTCTGGCATCTTACCCCTAGACCGCCAGGTCACCGTGATCTTAATAAAAATAAATCACACATTTGTAGCCGACGATTTCTGCACGTCCATCATAGACTCTGCCTTAAAATATGACCCTGGGCACGGGACGATTCCTGGATATCTCAGAACTTAGAGCATTGGTGTAGTAAGCCAAAGGTCCTGGGATCTATCCTCGTGTCCAGGTGTCATTTTTCAATTTTTAGAACTAAACTTATTAGTTAAAATAAAAATATGTGTACTTTTAATATAAAGTTGGTTACTAACGACTTAATCCAAAGAATAGAGATGAGGTAGGCTTAGAGAATATACACCTTTCTCATCTTGGGTTGACATATGAGAGTTTGCAGTAAAAATCAAATTTGGGAAATCATTCCCAGCGTTCTCGACCAAGATTCAAACCCTAACCCTCACGTCAGCGGCGACCAAGTGAAATGTGAGTCTAACTACTCAGACTTCTAGCCCAACGTTGCTTGTAGCTATTTAGAGAATACAGGAAATAATATATAATAATAATATTTAGCACCGCGTCTTACTACCCGTTCGGGTTACACGCTTTAACTACTAATTACGCTAATGGATTAGGAATTGGGAAGGTTGAATTAGAGGAAGTGAACCCGCATTTGTGTGGAGGGAAAGTGGAAAACCATTTAGGAAAAACCACCCCCAGTTCACCCGACCGAGATTCGAACCTCGATCTTCCCGTCCTCAGCAGTCGAGCTCAATACGACAAGCGCGTTAGCCAACTACGCCACCGAGGCGGGTTGCAGGAAATACATTGATTCATTATAGTGCGTTAAGGCCATAATAACTTGACCAGAAAATTTTATACCGGCAAGAGTTGGTAACTGCATCGGTGAGCATCGGTAGGCACGCGAACTAGATCAACAGAACAATCTCGTATGGTCTGGTTTTTCGGTGGTAGGGATGTCGGGGTTTAAATCCCATCTGAGTTAACTTAACTTTTTTTCTACAAGTTTATTCACTTTCATTTATTTAAATTCGGGTACATTTCCTCTCAGATTTTCTTATCACCACGTCTTACTACCTGTTCAGGTTATAGCATATTTGATAATTAACTAATGATGTATCATCCCTATGAAGGAAGTATTTTGGATGTAATCTACCTGCATTCCCTCAGTAGACACGACCGGGATTTGTCCTCTGATTTCTCTGTCATCAGCAGGCCAGTCTAACACAAGAGTGATGCCTTAATGTGGATTTACACGTTCACCGAAAAACTAGCACAGAACATAAAAGTGATCACGTGACGAGCTCTAAGCCAATCACAAGATTTTCACCTCATCAGCGCCAGCTGTTCTGTTAAATTTCAAATCATCTCTACTTCGTCTGCTCTGCCTAAGATGTTTAGCACAGTACAACCAATCAAATCTCTAGAACTAACCATTTAAAAGAAGTGCGCAATCGCATTTGGCAACGCATGCGCTCTACAACAAGTAGCAGGCCGACAGCTTCGTTGGCCGTTGTGAGGAGATTCGAAATAACCCGTTAATGTAAAGCGTGTTTCTCAATGTATTGGATTGTTCCACGACACAGAGCTATAATTTGAAAACATACATCGAGAGAATGATCTAAAATATATGTTTATCTATTATAAAATAGAATATGTTGATAATAATAGGTTTTAAATTAGCGTTGCAATGCATCATGGGTCAACATGCAGTGTGTGAATTGCTGCGCCACTGAGGCAGATTCTTTCTACTAATCGACGAACGTATGAATCAATCTTTGGATCATTCGGCCACTGAAGTGGGTGATTCTCTCTTCACTAACCCTTCCGCATTAATTTAAATATGCTGATAGCCCGGATGCTTAGCAAGACTTGAAGCATACATTAAAAAAAAATACAGAATCCGTGTAGAATTTGTACATCCACTTATCTGGGAGGGAGTGGTTTGACTTGGTTTAACCACGGCTGGATTCAATAAGGATTTGCCTCACAATTATTTTAATTGTAGTCCCCCCCCCCCTCTCCTTTATCCAGGCACTACTATATTTCCTCTTTTTCATTTCTTCCACCTTATATTAAATTGTAAATAAGTCTTGCAACCCAGATCCAAACAAAGGCATCAATATCGTCTTATCTAGTTCGCTGGCGATTTGAAGGTCGGGGTTTATATCTTGCCCAGGTCTACCGAACTAGTATTTACTCTCCACACTCCCTTCACACAAATCTGGGTACATTTATAATAAATTATAAATTTTTCATCCCTACTCCCCGACTAGTGGTGCACGTAAAATAAGCCTAATAATGAACATACCAATTAAAATAAATATTGTTTAAAATACAACAAAAAATCTATTGATTGTTTGGCTACCAGCGAAAGCAAATCAACGAGTATTCCTAATATCTCATGAAACACACTGGCTTTTAACATGTTTATTTAAGATTTTTAAGTTTATTTAAGTTTTAAGCTTTAAGAGTGTACAGACAAATTTGTTCACGTTAGTAATGTATGTAACAATGAAGATTTGTTAGAGGTATCCCAACAATGTATGTTTAGAATAGTGAATCTGTTACTTTCGAGAACATAATAGCTTTCCAACACAAAGTAAAATGTTCAACGCTGTTAAGAATAATATTGACGCGGCATTAAACGACATACATACAGAACATTCGAGTGTTTTGTTGCTAATCCGGCATTTTTAAGCGTAAAAAAGACGCGTGGGATAACTTAATTAGTTTGTATTTTTGCATGATAAATTTTGAGAAAAATTGTTTACTAGTATCCTATTTTACTTACATAATTTTTAGAATTGGTTTTAAAATGTTTCTAAAACGATTATTTCTACAGGCATAAATCATCACCACAGGTACAGAAACATCACCACAGACACAAAAATATCACACACACAACTAACAACACAACACAAACACCAAACTATCAACACAAACACTTAAAAATCACCATATAAACACAACTTTCATCACAAACACAAAACTATCACTACAGTTAAGAAAACATCATAACAGACACACACTCATCACTACAAACACATACACGTCACCAAAGACACATACCTAAGACCACAGACACATGCCTATAACCACAAACAAATAACCATAACTATAAACAAATAGTCATCACCATAAACAAATAACCATCACCATAAACAAATAATCATCACCTCGGACAAATAATCATCACCACAAACAAATAACCATCACCATAAACAAATAATCATCACCTCGGACAAATAAATATCACCCCAGACAAATAACCGTCACCATAAAGAAATAATCATCACCCCGGACAACTATCACCACAAACAAATAATCATCACCGCGGAAAAATAAATATCACTCCAGACAAATAACTATCACCCCAGACAAATAAGTATCACCTCGAACAAATAACTATCACCTCAAACAAATAACCATCACCATAAACAAATAATCATCACCTAGGACAAATAAATATCACCCCGGACAAATAACTATCACCACAAACAAATAACCATCACCTCGGACAAATAAATATCACCTCAGACATATAACTATCACCCCAGATCAATAAATATCACCCCAGACAAATAAATATCACCCCATACAAATATCTATCACCCCAGACAAATAAATATCACCCCAGAACAATAACTATCACCCCAGACAAATAAATATCACCTCAGACATATAACTATCACCCCAGACAAATAAGTATCAACTCGAACAAATAACCATCACCTCAAACAAATAACTATCTCCTCAAACAAATAATCATCACCTAGGACAAATAAATATCACCCCGGACAAATAACTATCACCACAAACAAATAACCATCACCTCGGACAAATAAATATCACCTCAGACATATAACTATCACCCCAGACAAATAAATATCACCCCAGACCAATAACTATCACCCCAGACAAATAACCATCACCTCTGGAAATTAAATAGCTATCATCACAGACAATCTTCCAAATATGTCACTAGATTTTTGTGTCACATAGGAATTTAACACATTAATTTTATTTAGAAATGCAATGGTTCTTTTCTTGATAATTTAAGCAACCGCAATTTTTTTAGGAAGAGTAAAAAAAAATTTAAGTATAATTTCGCAAGTAATTTGGTTCCTAATAGGTTTGCGTTTTTAATTTGAATTGCTTAAAGATTTAGAAATTAATTTTGTTAGATTTGAAGTTTTGATAATTGACAAAATAAACCAATCTAGTCACATTAAATTATATTCTAAATTGATAAAATAAATAAAAAATAAACCCACTTTTCTTAGACCATAATTTAAAAAA
This sequence comes from Timema douglasi, assembly GCA_901482245.1. NCBI lineage: Eukaryota > Metazoa > Arthropoda > Insecta > Phasmatodea > Timematidae > Timema > Timema douglasi. The sequence goes on along the minus strand of CABEEJ010004648.1, from coordinate 29,577 downwards.
ATGTTCGTGATGTCTTAGTTTATTTAAACAGCTTTTTTTTTGACACGGTTTAGTCTAAGAAAATAGAATGCTTAATTCAGCCATAAATATATAATGACTGAAGGGAAAGTGGGTAAAGAGTGTAATCGTTTTAATGTGATAATTTGAGAAAGGGCTTTAAGATAAAATATTATTTTCATAAGAATGTCCTGATTTAACAGTTATAACAGTAATTATATTTACTTTTATGTATTCATAAGCTAGGTAATGTGATCTGCATCTGCCAGTTTTGATAGATATTGTCTATACATATAAAATTACACTAGTAATATTGCGAAATGCATTAAATTTTAAACAACAAAAAATTGTATTTTCTAAAATACTTTTAATGTGAAATTTATATTTTATTAAGATTATTACACTACATCATTTGAATAAAATTATAACATATATATGTTTCTTTAAAATTCTTTTTTCTGTTCATACCCTTTCCTTCAGCATCCATCACTTTTAAGACAAAATATACAAAACCAAATTCCATTCACTTAAATGTTTACAACTCAGTAAGTGTCATTTTGAATAGCACTTCACACTTTAAACTAAAAGTTAATTTTGTGTATGAGATCTTCTTCTTAAACTACATTGTAACAACATAACCCTCCCCCTTATACCAAATGTTAAATAGTTTGTCTTTTACTGTCATAGATACATTAAATAAAGTGGTAATTAAGAAATCCAAATATAAAAGCGTTGTTAAAATAATTTGAAAGCTAACTGAAATTAAAGACGGCTAATAATTGAAATATGAGGTGATTATTTTAATTCCCCACAAAGATACCTTTATTATTCATTGTTGTATAAAATGAAGCTTCGTAATAAGCAAGATACCGTAGGCCTATGTTTGATAATATCTTCGAATTTTGATGACGTGATTAGCAATTTTAATAATTTGTTTAAAAATTAGTCAAGCTTGTGGCATTGAAATATATAGCCTTGATTTTTATAGAAATATCACAAATAACTACCAACATTAATAGAGCGTAACTCAAAGTTGGCACTCAATAAATATAGCTTGTTTGATTTTTTAACTTCCACCTAAAAAGTTATCAAATTCTTCAAATAAAACTTCCTCACGGATTACTGTATAATTTATCTTCATATTACCAATACAACGGACTAATAGTATAAATACAATATTAAATATTTATTCTGTCACTGTGGCAACCTTTGTTTCCAGTTTTCAAATAACGGGCTTCCCATGAATATTAGACTTAATTCGTTTTCTATCAAATACTTTTTGTCGACTAGTAATTATAAGATGTTTAGTAAATATACAATTGTAAAATGTTAAATAAATATGTCTTACAAAGAAATAAAACAAATCATTTACAATATTAAACGATGGCATAATGTGAATGAACAATATAAAACTTTGAGAATAAAAACAATGAACGTATCGTTTTCTTAATAATTACTCTGTTACAAAATGTTGATAGTGAAGTTATACATTTTAAATTATAGAACTATAAGGCGAGTTTAAATTAAACTTTTGTAGTTTTGATAAATTGAGAAATTTAATACTTATAAGATTTAGTTAATGTATTTGATTTAAAATGGATTTCTTTCTCCTTTGAAATGATATATTTTTTCCCTGCCAGCGAAATCAAAACTAATATGATGATCTATAATCTTAAGAAGCTTCCTTTAGCAAAAATTACAAACAATGGTTTTAGCAATAAAAATGTATAATATTTTACTATTTTAATAATGTATTTTCTATGTAGGGATAATACCTATCAGAAGTGACAGCCACAATTAGCACGACCTAAAGTATGACTATATTAAAGTAGCTCTAGTTACTTTTTTCGCTGTATTACGGGCTTGCTTATGAAAATTAGACTGTAATTTAATGCTAGCTACGCATGTGAGACCCACACAAGTTTAATATAATTTTTGAAATAAAATAAAAATAAATCTTGGGTTTGAAAGCAAAATATTATTATTTTGAAATCAAATGGTATGCAAATGATTAGGATTATATCATAATCAATAAGTTCCTATCACCAATAGTTCAAGCGTGCTAAATGCATGTTTATAGATATAAATAAACATAATTTCTAAAAAAATTCCCTCCTTTAACTTTAGCATAACCAACATATATACTAACATAAATATATAATTTTAATATATAAATTAAAATTAAATTCATCAATATTTTATTAAGTGTTCAAATATAAAGTTCTGCAAACATTTTAATAGGGTCACAAAGGGTAAGGGGAATTTTTTTTAATTTGAAAAGTTTTTTTATGAGCTTTGTTTGAAGAATGTTTAGACATAATGAATTTTATATATAATCTAATTATTGAGTCAATGAAATATTTTAATATGATAGCATTTTGTTATAAGCTAATTGATATTCCAGGAATATAAATAACTTATCTAGGGTCTTTCTGATGTATATAAATCTTTATCTAGGGTTTTTCTGTTGTATATGAATCTTTTTATCAGTATTCTCATTTATAAATTCTTAAATTTGAAATTATATCTTTACAATTCATTAAATAACAATATCTAAGTCTTAAATTATATTTTTCACTCCTGTCTAAAGATCTATTTAAAATGTTTTCTATAATGTTGATCAACATAAATACCTTATTAACTAAGTTTTTTGTAAATGCAAGTGGGTCAGAAAGGTTTTTTTTTTTTCAGAAGTGGCATTCACCCATCTACACTGGATAGCATCGCTGAGGGGAATGTATGGTTACTATTGGTAAACAGCGTTGTCATTCTCTCGTTTTTGTGTGCTCAATCTCACCTCAAACATAAGATAGGTTTGGCAATTCTGGTTATTCGAAGTTGCCAGTATCTCCTTCTTACTCCAGCACACCACTTTTTGACATAGCTGAGAGCGAGGAGATTTGGCAACAGTTAACTGAGAGAGAGAGAGAGAGAGAGAGAGCGCGAAGATAAATATTTTCTCCATAAGACCTGCAGTTCACTCAGCAATGATATTGGGTGTAGTGGGACTTAAGTAATATGTTCGAAACTATTGCATATATCTTGATATGGTTTCAGGTGTTAAAAGGAAACCTTTCTTTCTAAATTTGTTGGCAGTGGCATTGGAAGTCGGGATTGTTTTCAAATGATTCCTTGCGCCCTTTGCAAATGTCCTTGAATATTATTAGATGAATACATCAATTATAAACACATATAAACTTGTTAAGTATTGTGAAGTATAGCTGGACTATTTTTTACTAAATAAAAATAATATAGCCTGGTTAACTGTAAAATATAAGCCAGAAGATGTTTAGAGTTTTCAAAAGAAATATAACAAAATTGTTTTAATGTAAGAGGCTAGCCGAAAGACGTTTTAGATCATAAAAAGCATATTAACTGGTTTATTTTAGAGTAGCATTGCCTAATAGACATTCTAGAGTACTAAAATGGGTATTTAGAAATTGTTTAGTGACATAAAAGCGTGAAGACGCACTAAAATACTAAGAGGAATAATTTTCAATATCCCATCTCTTAGAAAATGACTGTTATTACTTTGAGAATGTCTATTCGCCTTTTTATATTTTTAATATCTCTGGAATAATTTTAGATAGAAATCTGGATTTGTCGATAGAACTGTTGGAGCTTGACTTCACAACTTTTCTCACGTGTAAGTTGTCCCTTTGGTGGATTTAGTCTGTCACTCTAAGGCACCCTTCAGTCTCTATCTTTAAATACCACTGTGCTGGCGGCCGGGGTTCAATCCTCGGTCCCGGCACAAATTTATCTGATTACCAAACCCTTCCTTCACCTCTGACAAGACATCTTGTGAATGTGGGGAATACCAGGCCTCCACCGTGGTTCGGATTCCACGTTAAACTGTAGGTCCTCCATTTCATCTCATAATCATCCTACCATTACACATTAGCGTAAGTGCGTATAACCCGAACGGGTAGTAAGACGCGGTGCTAAATAATAATAATAATAATAATAATAATAATTTAAATACCAGACTAGAGATATAACCGTGAATAATTGTTCTTTAAAAGCTATTTTTATAGCGTAGTGAATCTTCCTTTGTTCAACATATAAGAAACCAAATATAACTTAAGATGTTACAAATGTATTGATATTTAGAATACCACAAAAAATGTTTTTCAAATTTATTATTGAAAAATACCCGTATTGGTGGACGTGCGGAACATACGCCAAGCTTAATATCTCTAGTTTTATGCTGACGTGAAGGTATTGGTTCAAATCTCATTTGGGTATAGTGAGAGTAGCTTTTATTAAAAGATTTTCAACTCTTTCTCCCCACGCAAGTGTGGGTACACATCCTCTAAATTATACATTTCTCATCCCTACACCATTTGTTTATTAAATTCGGATATCCCGAAAGGGTAGTAAGACATAGGGTAGAAAAAAACTCCAGAGAATCGAGCCAAAGTATTTTGATTAGTGTTCCATTGATTTACTATCTAGCTATTGATGATCTTTCCGTGTTCAGTGTCATGGACGATTTACTAGTTTAAGGTGGGGTCCGTAATGTACCGTAAGTGTGAGTTCGTCAGTTAATTAATACTTATCACTTATCATAAACACAGCTTGCAATATCAGCACGCCAAAAAAATATTCAATACCATATGAATATTTAATGTGCTTAGTAATATATATTCTTTATCCTCACAAAATTAAAACAACTTGAGAAATGTCATTGTTGCAATTAGTAAAATAGTATTAAAATAGACACAAGATTTACTACCTAAAAAGCAATTAAAATTATAGAATAAAATATTTTTGATGAAAATAATTGTAAATATATATATATATATATATATATATATTAACACAAAAAATAATGTACCCTTCGCTTACCCTGTAAGGTATCACACTCTTACCTTTCATGGTTCCACTATGGTGCAGATTATAATATAGAGCCATAGTAAAATTGGTTAAGGTAAGACTACTTACCTTTCATGACAAACGAAGTGTACAATGCACACAAGCACACAAATGCACATATATTAACTAAAGTGTTTGTGTAAGTATATTTAGTTAATAACTATATCCAGGCACATAGAGTTACACACGTATTCCACACACACATACGTTCATACAATCATACATACATATTGTAGATAAATGTTACGTACATACCTACGATCATTATTATTGTATTCAGACACCTGTTAGGTGGTTACAGAAAACCGCCTCCATTGATGCACAAATAATCTACTTGATACATTTGACTAATATAAAGAATGCATGTATACAACCGACATAAAATAATAATATTAATATCTACTTGGTGAAATATTCACTGTTATAAACCAAAAATACTTATACTTATTAAAAAAAGTTTTTATTTTAAACTCACTTAAATTGTGATGAGCAGAGCATTCAGATTATTATTAACTTTGAAAGAAATCACATTTTATTGATACTTAATATACACACTTTTTTTTAAGAAACAATATTTACCAATTAAAATTATTCATGTTTATATTAACGCATTATTAATAACTATACGTCACAAATGAACATTGTCCAAACACTGCACTGAACTCGTATGTTTTGTGTGACTTCTTTTTCTCCCAAGACTGTATAATAAGTCACCGAATATGTGCCCTGTATTTGTAATTATATTATCATTTTTAACTGGACATCCGTACCTAGGCGAGTTCCCCCTCGAGCGCGCTATCCTGCCCGTATCAGACTAACAGCAGTAAACCACCCTCTGACGGCTCCAGCGTCCAGCCTCTTCCTCCTTACACCCTTCCCCCGACCATGGGCGAGCAGGACAGACGCTACACTGGGACATTCTCTCTCCTCCTCTACCTACCCAGCTGCCCTCGCCTCGCGCCGCTTTAGTTCGCAGCGCCGCCACTTCGATCCGCGGTGGCGCTGGCGTGCGTGTATTCGACACAGCTACACACTTCTCTTCGATGTACCCAAGCTATTCCCCACTCACTCCCCCACCCCCAACCCCTCTCTCTCAGCTAGTTTCAACCAAAACTCCTCAAACTTATCGTGTTCGAAAAGTGTTCGGTGTCTCTAGCGAGATGAGATAGTATTATCATGCGTATAGTACGTGCTACATTGTTTTATTTTATGCTAAAAAAACGTGTGGCCTAGTTTAAAAGTCCACGTTCATAGACTATTCCAATTTGCACAGTGAGAGCTTTTATTTTCCTGGAAGATGTTTTTACGAGATTACGTTAACACATATATAAATTATGATACTCAACATTAAGGTTATTAGCGGCTTAACACTAAGGGGCATTAACGTAAAAAGGTTATTTTGAGGAGGTGCTCCCTTTTTACCATGGTGAGGGGATGGTAAAAACACAGTGATAAATAAAATGTTGTAAGCCATCCCCAATGCACCCGATCAATATTCGAATATTGATCATCCCTGTCACCGGCAAACATGATGAGGTTGCTTGAAACTGTATCCAAATACATTTCAGTAGCTTAGTGGTTGTAGTGGTCTGCCAAAAGTTTAAAGGGCCGTTATTCGAATCCGGTTGGTGCTTATGAATATATTTATCATTTGTTTATTAGTTCGTCCTACTGTACGATTAGTAAATATCCAAGCGCAACAGATTTGTATTTAGTAATAGGTGTACTTAAGGAGCACCGTTACATCACGAGGCTAACACCTTATATTTAATTCAGTTTCTTTTTAAGTTGTGAAACCACTTTGTCAAATTGAGTCCCGCAGTTTATGTTTTAGGAACCAAATATCCTTCTCAGGCTCCTCTAACCCATTATGCTGTGTCCTCCGAGCGTAGCCACGCACGTAAACGCGTGCAGTGGGCAATTTTGGAACCGATTATCCCGTGCCTGCCATCAATCTCTGTCGTCAGCGGACAGTAATAGGTGTATTGTCTTAGAATAAGACAGTTTGTAAGTCGTGTAATGTTATGATATTTGTATTTATGACGTTCACGTTAGTTATAACAGCTACAACAGCCATTTTAGCCTTCATTGGTTATCACGTTAGAAAAGGCGTCAGTCTCGATTTTACTATATTTCAAATGATGGGGTTTTTAGGGTTCGAGTCACGGCTAGAGTGTATTGAAGGTGATTTTTTTTAAATTAATGATTTAACACTCTCACTCGAACGATGGGGATACATTTAACCTAGATTCTTAATTCCTCATCGGTAACATTAATGTAAGATATACATATAGCCCAGACAGAAGATAGTAAGACGTAATGTGCGGAACAACCATTATAGCATGATTCTGGTGGACACTATAGTATCTTAAAGTTAAAAAAAAGCTACCAAAATTGATTTAATATATCCATGAGTCAATTCATGTGATCTTAGGCTGTCACTTTTTATAGAATAAATAATGACAATAATAATAAAGTATAATGTTAGCAAAGTTATCCGCGAAAAAATATATGTTTAGATTTTCTAAACAGTCCTTTCTACCAGAAACATATAGACCAATTTAAGTAGGAAAAAACTTGTTTGACAGTTAAAAAGTTACTAGATTCTCTTACATTTAATTATAAGTCAAAAAATATGATATGAAGCTGACACTTTTTATAAATAATATCAACAGGCCTACCTATAAAATAACACGACTATTATAGTAAATCAAATTATCCGAAATAAAAAATGTTTGTATTTTCTAAAAAGCCTTTCATAAGAAAATTGTACAGTAATTTAATGCAGTGTACGGAATCCTCCTGGGGACACCTAGGTATATATTTCACAAATCTAACCACTACGATATCAGAATCAGCTTATATAACTGTCTTCTGTGCGACGTCATAGAAAGAAAATTCTGGGAGCTGAAGAAGAAGAGAGAGGACAGGGCGCATTGGAGGTCTAAATTAACTGACAAAAGGGTGACCTGGTGGTCTAGGGGTAAGGTGTCAGACTTCTGTGCTGGCGGCCGGGGTTCAATCCCAGGTCCCGGCACAGATTTATCTGATTACCAAACCCTTCCTTCACCTCTGACAAGACATCTTGTGAATGTGTGGAATGCCAGGCCTCCACCGTGGTTCGGATTCCACGTTAAACTGTAGGTCCTCCATTTCATCTCACTATCACCCTACCATTACACATTAGCGTAAGTGCGTATAACCCGAATGGGTAGTAAGACGCGGTGCTAATAATAATAATAACTGACAAAAGGAATGGACCTGTCATAAGACAGAGCGCCTAATAATTTCAATTTCATTTATTATAGTGCTCCAGGCCTCCACCGTGGTTTGGATTCCACGTTAAACTGTAGGTCCTTCATTTCATCTCACAATCACCCTACCATTACACATTAGCGTAAGTGCGTACAACCCGAACGGGTAGTAAGACGCGGTGCTAATAATAATAATAATAATAATAATAATATTATAGTGCTGGCCAACAGTCGTAAGACCTATAACAGGGCATCACTGATGATAATAATAATAATAATAATATAAAAATTTAAATTGAAATTAATTTAATGGAAAGATCACTTCTTCCTTGGATATTACGTCTAGCTTGGTGTCTTGTGAGGTTCCTTTGGAAAACTTCAGCGAAATAATAAGCATTCACTCTTTTATAAAAATAAGAATATAAAGAACTTGTTAGTATCTTGAGTTTGCGATGTCAAATCAAGATTTTAGCTTGAGACAGACTAAAAGATCTTCTACATATAAGACTGTTATTTTCATATGACCCGTATCGATAGTCACACGGATTAAATATCGGTATTATCTAGTTTTGTTTCCCGGTGACCGGGAAGTTAGGGTCAGTTTGAATACCGACACGGTGTATCTGAAATGTTATTCCTAAATAGTTTTCTACTTCTTCTCCTAGCCAGCCGCTTGATCTAGTAGTCAGCATTCCTGGATTCTAATCTCTAGGTCCCGGGTTCTATTCCCGGTGGTATAATATAAATTTTTATTGAAGAAGAATTGTTTCTATTGTTGCTATAGTCTGTATAGTTAGGGTTAAGTTAGGCTTAGGACTTCAAATCGTACCAAATAATCATCATCATTATCATCACATCATCTTATTGGGAAGTAGTAATCTCACATAAATAGTGTCCCAAACTCATAAGGTTGTTATATATCCGCCACTGCCAGAAGAAGACTAGAAATGTCTAGCCGACAAACTCTGATGGCGTACATAAAATAAAACAAAAAACTTCCCCCCTACGCACATTGGGGTTCATTTTCTCTTATCTCTACCTTACTTAGCTCCACCCTATCAGCGTAATTAAATTGCGTGTATTAGCTCTGGTAGCTATTCTGACGGAATGTGAGGGGAAGGGGGGAAGTTAAGTTGTATTATTTAAAATATTATTTATAAAAATTTATCGACCCAGAGCAAAGTATAAATGATCTGTAGGGAGGTTTTGTTGAAATTAACTAATTAGATGGGGGGAAATATTTCTGTGGTTTTGACATTTAACTGCACCATTTCTGTGTTTGAAATGGTATGTTTTATGGTACAACATGGCACAAAAAAAATTGAGCCTTTTGTTTTGTCCCACGTATTACTACTTTTTCAGATTATATAGTTATGTACTAATTACGTGTATGAGTTAGGTATGAGTAAGGTTGAATTTAGAGGAAGTTTAACCACATTTTCGTGGAGAGAGAGTGGAAAACAATTTCGGAAAAACCACCCTCAGTACACTCAATCCGTATTCGAACCCTGATTGATCTCAATGTCATCTGCAGTCTAGTCTAATACGAGAGTGACGCCTTAGACCAGGCAGCCACCGAAGTACGTAAACCGTTTATTGGTATAATTATTCCACACTACAGTTATATTTTCATAGAAAGAAATTTATTTGATAGGTGTAAAGAATACTAGAACTACTTTCACGTATTCATACTTTAAGTCGTGTGAGCTGCAGCTGTAATTTTTGATAAATATCATCAATACTTATAAAATAGAATTTATAAAAAGTTATTAATATTGGCAGAAAAATAATGTGTTTGTATTTTCTATAAAAATTAGAATGCAGTTACCAATAAGAGGTATAGTTAGGGATGTGGTTTCGAAAGAAAAGTATCGATACTGTACTCATTAAAAGTAACGGAAGAAAAATATCGATACCATAAAAGTATCGATAACATTAAGTTTCGGTATTTTTTTTACAAGTTGCTTTTTCGTTATATAACGTCTTAAAAAAACTTCCATAGTTATTCATTTCAGGGAGGTGCCATTTTTTAACTACATTCGTCGTTTATATAATTTATCATGATATATTATTAACTATTGGCAAACAATCCTGCTTCATCTGCTTAAAAAACGCACATAAACTTTTCTGAATCCTCTGAGCTTATTTTGTTTAGTTTGTGATGACCGTGCTCATTGATAAAGGAAGGAGAAGTAGACTAGTCGCTACTCGCCCCGTATTGATAAACAAAGATGAAAGAACAGCTATGAATTACGATTCGCTATAAGAGATTGAATGCTATAGTTGCAGAAAATTAATGAGAATTGAGAAATAGTGCCATTTGTTCTTCCGCCACAGTCCACCCTAGTAAACATTATTTTAGTTCCACTATGACTGAGATTAACGAAAAAATTGTTACTTTAAAAACCGATCCGATACCCGAGTGAGATTACTAATATCAGTAAGAGTATCGGGAAAAAAGTATCCAGTAAAAATACTAGTATCGAAAGGAAAATATCGATTTTAGTAAAGTATCGATACTTTTTTCACATCCCTAGGTATAGTAAAAGTCTGGTGAGAAGAACATTTAGAAAATCACAAGCATACAAGTTTTGTTTTGCGGTCAAGATAATAATTTATTTTAATAATTAGTATTATTTCATAGGTAACTATTGAATTCAACTATAATATGTGAAAATCACATGAATATCTGTATAAATAATATTAAAATAGTTTTATTAATTTTTACGAATGTCGAAAAAGTTTATTCTAATCCAAATAGTACCTAAAACAGAAATATTTGTAATATCTACTAAGAGAGAAATTAAAGTTAAGAGAAAGCTACACGGTCAAAGAACTGGTAATAAAAAACATGTTACGGTCATGTTTATTTTAAAATGGTAATTTTTACCCGTCTTCTTAATATTAGTTATCTTTTATAATTTATTGCTACTCTAATTTATCAGTCCTTCCCCTACATTTTATTTCACTTTTCATATGTGCACTCTGTTTCTTGAGGAAACATGGCTTAATTTTAATTTTAATAAAGCAAGACAACTGCCATTTCTAATTTTTAAAAAACATTTGGTTTTCTCCTACAGACTTTCTCTCTCTTTTACCTAAAAAGAGTCATTTTATTATAGAATATAAGCTAGGAGTAGCTTCCATGACCCAGTGTTGGAAATAATTGGTTTTACAAAATACGAAACAAGAAAATGAAAAAAAAAAAATGAAAAAAATCTCAACACAAATATGGTAACCAATAAATTAAAATACATTATAGCTAGCAAATCAGTGTGAAAATTGCTCAATTCTAAGGTGAAAATGAAAAATAAGATTATATTTCTCGTTAATAATGAATTTGTCTTAACTAAATAAAATGCATATTTTCCCAAATGAATAAAATACAAATGGACGCAAATTTTAGTTGAGAAAAAAAATTTAAAATGGAAGATTTATAACATATAAGCGTACAGGAGGCGCTCATATTTACAAAGTGTTTGAAAAAACTTCAGTATAATAATACAATATTATTTGATACAATTTCATCCCATATTCCCAGCGGTTCCAGAGATGCGTATGGGGGGGTAAGGGGGAGAGGGGGGTGAAAGGTTTGGAGGAGGTTTGAAGGGAAATTTTTTTTAGGTAAGGTCTCAAGAGGTGTATCATCAACCTCAGTGGCGTAGTTAGTTAACGCGCTAGTTTCATGTTGAGTTAGAATGCCGAGGACGGGGAGATCAAGACTCTAATCTTGGTTGGGTGAACTAGGGGTGGCTTTTCCTAAATAGTTTTTCACTCTCCTTCCACACAAATGTGGGTTCACTTCCTCTATATTCAACCTTCCCATTCCTAACTTAGCGTAATTAGTACTTACGCGTATAACCCGAATGGGTAGTAAGACGCGGTGCTAACTATTATTATTATTATTACACCCTTATGTACTAATTACGTTAATGAACTAGTGAAGAATGTTTAATTTTAGAGGAAGTGTACCCATATTTGTGCGGGGGGAGAGTGATAAACCATTTAGGAAAAGCCACCCTCAGTACGCCCGCACGAGATCGAACCATGACCTCCCTGTCATACTCAGTCTAGCCTATTGAGAGGGTAGCGCCTTGGATCATACGACTACCGAAGCGGGTCCGCCTTTAGTTAAACTACCCTTAAATTTAAGGATATATTGATTATTTTTGAAAATATTCCTGTGAAACCTAATTAAAAAGAAATACTTAGCTCGACCGGTAAAATTGTTTCGGTTCCAGATTGATGAATGAACAGAGTAACACACCGCGTTGTAGGGTCAATGAGGTCATGAAACGTTGACATCCATTAACATCTCGATTAAAATTTTTTTTACGATCACAATACTTCCTATTTCTTAGGAATTTTGAGAAAGAAAAAAGCTATATGAAATATTCTACCATCTAATGTAAAATTGAGCTAAACTTTAGAAAAGTGTATACATATTAATTAAAAATATAAACAATAGTTGAATAAACAAATATTTATTTTTCTTCAGAAATTAAAAATAGAAAATCGATGATAAAATGGATGGATAGAGTGACTAATGAAAAATTTATATAAAGAGTAAAGGAAAAGAGAACCATTCTTTAAGTGATTCTACGAAGAATGGCCAACTGGATGGGAAGAGATGTCTTGTTTTATTTTTCTAACTACTTGTTCAGGTTATATGATAATTACTCTAATAGGATTGAAATGAACACGGAAGCATTTTATAAGCTAATCTACCCTCATGTTCTTGGAAGGAGAGTGGTAAACCAGGGAAAAACTACCCTCGATAGACCCGACTGGGATTCGAGCCCCAATCTCCCCGTCATCAGTAGGCCAGTCTAACATGAGATTGACGCTTTAGACCATTCGGTCACTGAAGCGGGTGAGATGTCTTGTCGAGTGATGTCATAGAAGGCAAGGTGGAAAGGAAAAGGGAACCAGAAAGAAGACGAGCTCGACTGATGGATCACCTCAAACAAGGAAAGAAGATGAAGTTTCAATATCTAAACTGGAAGCTGTTGATAGGAAATAATATAGGACTCAATTTGGACAAGACAACGAACCTGTAGAAAAACATAACCCCTAATAACCTTATATAATATGAAGGGTTTGGGGAAATAGTGAGTTATTATTTTATATATATATATATATATATATATATGCATCATCATCATTATCATTATCATCATCATCCTCAACTGTTTCCAGCCTGTGGCCTGGTCAGTTTAGTAAAATGCTTCCATCCTCCTCTAACGTTTAATTAAAATATATTAAACTTAATATTTAATTATGTTACTACACTTCCGTACATGGAAAAATAAGCTTAAATGTAAATGATTTCTGAAATATTAAAATTTGTATCAGATTTGGACCATCTTGGAATAATTATCTTTGGGGCAAAGCATAATATTTCCTTGAGCTCTTCATATATATATATATATACAGAGAGAGAGAGCGATCATTGAATGACTGTCATCATTTCCTTAAGTTCAGGCTTTGTCCCTGCCACCATCTCTCTCGTTCCTCTGCTATCCTCTTCATCTCGGTACATGAAATGCATCCCGCATTGATCGTGTTCTTTAGGAAAGACATCCTCGGTCTTTCACTCAATTTCCCCCCCTAACATCTTGTCTTCAAATATGTTCTAGACAAAGTTACCTACCATGTCTCAATATGAGCCCAAGGAGCTTCGTTTTTGTCTTTCCTATTATTTTCAGTAATTTCCTTTTTTCCTTTAATCATTTTACAATTTATTCAAAGCTCTTCCTGTTTCAGCGGTTGTTGTTTTTTTGTTTTTTTGCTAGCCTTCTCCAAAACAACATTTCTGCGGCTTCAAGTGATGTTCTGGTATGAGGTTTCGCATTCATGTGTCAGTACACTCCAAACAAAGGATGAATGTAGAATTAATATAATTTATTTTAATAAAATAAGAACATCAAAGTCTTTTAGAAAGTAGCAATGTAATATTTGGTTAAAGTGGAAATAGTTATTGAAAAAGTTTGCTGTTAGTTTTCTTTTCTCTAATACCATTACCATTATATGAGAACGGCATCGTTTAATTTGTGCATTTCTTCTCTGATTGTTGTTAAGTCTGTTCATGATAGGTTTTTATTTGGATGACAGTTAAAACATCATTTGTTTATATTTTGGCTTGCCAACACTTTTAAACGATCAATGTTTTGTTATAAATGTTGTTATTTTAATTACTTGTTATATTTTATATTTAAAATAACTTAAACTTAAGTTTCCTCATACGATTTAATTACTTTTAATTATTTCTTCCAACCCATTACGAAACAATATTTTCAACATAAATAAAAGTACTAATATTTCATTTTGGAATGCTATCTATAAGGTGTAACATAGTGCATACATTAATACATTTAATACAGCCGTCGTATTTACTTGGTAAAGAGAAAATACTTGTCATTTTTTTTATATATAATCAATTATATTAGGATTATTTTATCATATTTCTAACTATTTAACTGAAGAAAATATTTTTATCCACGGCGTGGGTGCGTCATTGTTAAGAACTTGTTTCCGTCATGTTCAACCATATAGTTTAAATTCGTCGGTCGCCATTTTGAAGCTATTTTCGTTAAACCTTTTGTGAATGTGCTGTGAATAATACTTTTTTTAAGTGGAGTAAAACATTAAATAAGCATTGTGCCCGATATCAAATAAATAAATAAATATATAATATTGGCCTAAATTATTGTGGCTAACTATCATATTCATACATTACCATATGTTTTCATTATAGTTATTAAAAGTGACAGATGTCAGCTGTTGGCGAAGGGATGTATTAGGAATTATTTCTAGTAACTTTTTGAACTGTCATCTAAGTAAACTAAGGTCGTGAATGAATTATGGTTGTGTGTTGCTTTGACGTTTTATTTACATGTTCTTCATTAAAACTTTTTTTTTTTTCTCGCTGCTTCCTCCATTTGAATGTCAAGATTTTTGTTTGCAAAAAAAAAACGACGATTTCTTTGTATTTTCTTTCCGATAAATTTCCTGAAGTTAAGTACATAAAACAGTAATATCGTAGAGTGGAATAAATTTTGGTTGAGTCGCATAATAAAGCTCACATCGGTGAACAGGCTGTCCAAAAGGTCAAGCTCATTTAGTCAAATTTGCCAACGATTGGAAAGTCGGGATTTAATTCCCACCCGAGTTTAAATAGTTTATTACTCTCCCTACACACAAATGCGCGTACATTTCCCTGTCAATTCTACCTTCCTTATCTATATCTATTGGAGTAATTTATTCCCCTCTCAAATCTACCTTCCTTATCTATATCTATTGGAGTAATTTATTACTCTCTCAAATCTACCTTCCTTATCTATAGCTAATAGAGTAATTTATATAAATACGGATCGCCCGAATGGAGGCTAAGACGCGACGGGAAATAAAATATGTTTCTAAAAATAAAAATAATTAGATTTAAAATTACGAAGAACTTTTCTCTAATAAGAAGCTGTACATCTCTAAACTATTTCCATTGGCATGGCTGTAGAAGCCGCAATGTGAACTTCCATATAATTTTTAGATTTAAATATATTTTTACAAGTATAGCTGCGGAAATACCACTATTACCTTTTGTTAAGCACACAGCTTCACAAGCACGGCTACGAAAGACACACTGTGTTCCCTTTTATAGAGCATTGTATTTTAGGCCTAGCTCCTCAAACCCATTAATCTCTTGTTATTTCTTTTACAAGTAGAGTTTGTTGCTAACCCTGTTTACGACCCCATTAACTCTTGGTTAAGGTGTGAACACCTACACAAGTCCAAGACCACACAATAAAACAAAGGAAGGTGTACAAGAGTAAGGAGGATCAGAGACTTGTCCCTCCCAAAAGGTTTTATTTGAGGCTGAACAAGTAACCACCTGTTGATAAAACGGTTGGTTCTTCCCACACGCGTCATTTTAATTTGTTGTACTCTCCTCGCTGTTCAACGCCAATTAATACAACTCCGCCGGATAGAAGTAATTAACGCAACCAGCTCTTCAGTGGTCGAATAGTCCTAGCAATATACTGAATATCGACTATGATATTGACATCGGCGGTATTGGTGTAAAGGGTTCGTTCGCCTCAGGCGCCAACGTTCGTGGAGTAAAACCTAGACGGAGTTTTCCTGAGCGTTAAAAATCCGCAGCATAACTTCCTTCGAAGGGGAAGTTTATTTATTTATTAGAGGTATTTAACGTACACTTTCTGAACCGACTTATTATATCAGCAGACGAGAATTTCTATGAGCGAGAGCGAAATATTCTACCAATATTGCCAGGAAAGGTATTTTCACATACCTTTGCGGGTTCTTTTACATGCCACAATCGACCGACGGCGTTAGTTCTCCTCCGAGGGAAGTTGTGACACGGAATTTTATCGTTCAAGAAAATTTTACCCCGGCTAGGTTTGAACCCACGAACATAGAGTCCTGAAGCAAACACTTTACCTCAAGACAGCCGAGGTCGGCCGTTAGTCCTATGTCGATTATGGATCCTGAGAGTAAGGTGAAAATATCTTTCCCAGTAAAATTAGTAGGCCCTTTCACGCTCTCTCATAGAAATTACTTGTGGAAGGCAAAACGGATAACCACCACACCTCTTGAACTTACCTAGAACATGAGCTTTCTACCAGATGGTGTTAACTTAGCTCTGTAGACAGATAGGCCATCTACTGAGCTAAGTTTAAATGGTCTTACACTATTCGTCTACATAAAAGGGAATATATTTCTTATACCTTCCTCGTACTTGCCTCAGCTATCAAAATAAGCTGCTCTTATTGATGGGCAATAAGACGCAGTAGACCAAAACAACCTTTTAGGCTATTATATTTATTTGTAAATGGAAGACAACTAAAGTGACGACAACACTACACTATATAATGAGTTAGACCTATGCATGAAGTTTAAGGTGGGGTTGTAGAAAACGCGAGAAAAGGTAAGTGTTTTTAAAGTTTTGAGAGCAAAACTCTTTTTATCAAAATAAATAAAATACTTTTTCTGTACAAACGTATAGTTTTATTTTCTTCACTTGGTGATATCAACAGTTGTTAAATATCTCTTCATAGTTGCATTAGATGAGGAACTTTTTAAATGAAGATAAAAAGTTGTCATCAAATTCCAGGACACCCTTGACATATATTCAACAACTGTTAATACCACCCAGGGAAGAAAATTAATTTCTATGTTTATACTGGAGCAATATTTGATTTATTTTGACCAAAAAAGTTTTTTTTATAAAAATTGCAAGGACACTGGCCTTTTATTGCGTTCCCTACATCCTCACTTTGAGTTATTAGCCCCAAAAATTTTACTATTTATAATTTTGGACCAACCAAATATTGCCTAATCAGATGTGGGGAAAGGTCAAGGTTCGAATACCGACAGAGTGTAGTGAGGTGTCTTTTATCCAAAATAGTTTCACATTCCCCCCCACGAAAATATGGTTACATTACTACCATCTCCATCTATATGACAATACTGTAATTTAATGCGTATAGTCCACCCAGGTAGTAAGACATTGATAAAATAAATACTTAGGCCTAATGAGCATGAAGAAAATAAGTGTGTTTTTTTGTATGTTTTCTTGAAGATTTGGGCACCTTATGCAAACTATGTGTTGCTAGGCTGAATAGGCTTATATGCAGTATATATATATTGTATATATATATATATACACAGTGGAATCCGAATAATTCAAACGTGAAGGGACCAGGAAAAAATTCAAACTATCAAAAAATTTGAATTAAATAAGTTTCTTAAAAGGAATTGAAAAGAAACGCATTTAAGTTTGTAACCAATCTCAAATACTTTATTTAACGTATTTGGACATAATCTTTTCACAATGTCTTTAAAACGTCAGAGGTTTTAATCTGTTTTCCTGATTTAAGTTTCTCAGTCATAGTGTATGATTCTAATTGATTTATTGAATGGGAAATTGAATCACTTATATTATTCCGACTTTCAAGAAATTCTGAGTTCTTGAATATGGTCCATGGCTTCCGCCGCAACTCGGGATAGGCCTTTCCTGAACTACTGAAGAATTGTACTCTTCTTCAACAGATGCTCCATCTTCAGCCTGGATATTATTGCTGAGAACTTCGGTGATGATATCCGCACCGGTAACTTCACAACACACTTCCACATCTTCATCCCCGCTGACAAATTCCACATAGGAGATAGCAGGATCAGGAGTAACTTCCCCCCAGTTGCCAATAGCTGGCGCAGTTTCAGTCACAGTTTCGTCATTATTTTATTTTTTGGTAAAAACAGATTTTAAAACACTGCTTAATGGTCTCAACTTTCATTTGGTCTCGCGCTTGCTTACACATTCTTGAGGCTTGAAGAATGTCAGAGTCGACAAATCTCCAGCATGAATTTTTTCAACTAACAATCGTATGTAGAAATGTTTTAGGTTTTTAATTATTCCTTGATCCATAGGTTGAATAATCGATGTCATATTTGACGGGGAAAAAATCTTTACATTTTACAAAAGAGGAACTATGTTATGAGCAGTGCTATTGTCAATGAATAAAATGATTGTCCGATTTTGTTTGCCAAACTCTTTGTCAATTTATAAAAGCCATTTTTCATATAGATCACTTGTCATTCTTGCTTTTCTATTTGGCTTCGATTTTAGATTTTTGAAGCAACGTGAGTTGACTAATTTTCCAATCATTAATAACGGTAGCTTTTCAGAACCATACATATTAGCTCAAACTATCATTGTTGTTCGATCTTTACTTAGCTTTGCAAGAGTTTTTTCAGGAGTACACTTATAAAGAAGTCCCGTCTCATCGGCGTTGAAAACGTTTTTCGGTTCTATGTCCTGGATCATTTATTTCAAGTCTTTCTTCCAAATATCGGCAGAAAGCACATCAACAGCACCAATTTCACCACACACAGCTTTGAAGGAAATTCCATTTCTTTGTTTGAATCCATCTAACCACCTTTCACTAACTTTTAAGTCTGTTTCTCTTAATCAGATGCGAAATGTTCAGCCTTTGCTCTAAGAATAGGGCCGCTCACTGTGATATTATTGTCTCGCGCTTGTTTGAAACACTTAAGTACACAGCTGTCCACATATGGGTTTTTCGGTTTTCTTAATCTTTTCCTATCGTGTCCACTCCCATTTTCTTTGCTCAATTTTTTGTTCGTTTTTCAAAAATGTTGAAAGTGTGTTAGGGGAAATTCCGAACGCCTTAGCCGTTTCTGATTTATTTTTACGTCTCTTTTCCACTTCCTTTATCACCGCTACATTTTCTGCCAAAGTTAATGAATTATAGGACTGTGGTTTGGACAGTGACATCACGACACACACACACACACACACACACATAAACACTAATGTAAAGTATGTAGTAAACAAAACTAAAACTAAAAATGAACTAAACAACAAAACAAAATAAACTCGCACGTCACAAGAATATTGCTACTACCGAATCTCTAAAAACAGCGCACGTAACCACTTGAGAGGTTTGACTTTGACTAACAGAGTACAGAAGTGTACGTGTAAACAAAGACGTATGGGTAAGCGTGGGAGGGGCGTTAAGAAGGGTACTGACCGCATTCCAGCATCACCTCCCCGGTTTCCCAAAATATAACCACATGGCGCTGCAATTAGAAGTAGAAAAACAATACTGAACAAAACATTACAACTTACGAAAAGTTCAAACTAACCAAAACCAAGATTCGAACACTCCACGATTTTTTAACACTGTTTTAATACATAATTTACGGGACCGGGCGAAAAATTCAAACTAAAGACGATTTCGAATCATGGAAGTTTTAATTAGNTATACAATTTGCTAACCCTTGAGGTATAGAAAAAACATTTTAAAAAATTATTGAGTTCTTAAAAATAAAAACGTTTCTGTAGTCAAAGGAGTCAACTTCGCAACAAACTGGACTGTTGATGAAGATAAAATCAAACATGGAGTCCCAATTGTGTGTGTGATAATTACTCTAATGGAGTAAAGATGAGGAAAGAAGTATTTAAAAAATAATCAACTCACATTTGCTTTAAATGAGAATAAGAAATCAGTTAGTAAAAACTACCCTCAGTAGACCTGACCAGGATTCGAATACTGATCCCCACGTCATCAGCAAGCCAGTCTAACTCTAGAGTGATGCCTTAGGCCATTCGACCATGAAGTGAGTCTGGTTGGATGTACTAAGGGTGTTTTTCTTAAAAGGCTTTCCACTCTCCCTTCACAAAAATTCTGATATATATATATATATATATATTGGCCTATTCATCAGAACATAAAATATTTTGCGCCAGGTGCCCAAAACGTCAACAACAAAAGATACAAAAAATCACACTTATTTTCTTCATGTTCATTAGTCCTAATGAATAGGCCGGATGAATAGACCTATACCTATATACAAACAAACAGATTTTATTTTAGAAACTTGCACTATATATACAAAATTTTGTTTAAATACATGAATTATTTCAAATATTTGATTATATGTAGGGCGAGACAGAAACCAAACGTTCCCCTGCAAAAGTATTTTTATTAATATTACAATAGATAAAAATTGTGTATTTAAATCCAACGAGTGTTCCGTGGATGCCAGCGTTTGTCCAACCCTATCCCACCCACCTGTAGCGGCCAGTTTGCTAGTTGCGGTCGTGGATCAATAGATGGCAGCGCTGCATGGGTTGCTCCTTTGGGCCGCATCCGCTGATAGCTTCGCGAGGAGGGAGTCTGTATCAGATAATAAATAGCACACAGTCAGCCATGCGCCTGACGGGTACTGATGGGTGCACCCATTCCCGAGCGCAGAGGGTTGCTCCCACTCGTTAGACACCTCCTTCCCCTTCTCACATACCACACTTTACCTACCAGCCCTCTTCCCCACATTTCCTCATTGTTAACGATTCTCAATCAATAAAACATGGATTATTTCCCTGCCTCGACTAGTAAACAAGCAACCGCCACCGCATGTAATATACGTCACAGTTCGCTGTGTGGTGGGGTGGGGTCGTGGCGCCGAAATGGAAGGGATAGACGAGTGGGTATCACGCCTGGCCTTGTCTCAAGAGGACGTAAGCCGAGCCCAAACGGCTACGATGCTTCGCTTTTATATGGTGTAGATGTAAGGCAATATTACACTAAATTATATATCTAGCAAAATAATATTTAAAAAATAAATTTACATAGGAAATAATTATGAATTGACGCCACCTTTTATAAAACATGTATCGTTACATTACATCATTTGTTTTTAAAGTTTTTACAAAAAATATATATATATTATTATATAAACTGATGATATAAAAATATTTAATAATAAACAGTGAAATTTTAAAAAAATTGTTCATTAAAGTTGGTCTATTTAGTAAAAGAATAAAGACACTTATAATAAACCTAAGTGTGGAGTTTGTGGCATGTAATTTTTGTTCATATTATACAGTTAAATTTTTAGCTGCTTCTCATGTGCAAGTTAATCTTTCAAATCTCACAGTTTTATATGCGCATTATATTTTTAACGTATTTTAAATATATGTTAAATATACTATTTTATCAAAGATCCTTGGTGGGTCGATGACGAATTTATTTCATATTTATTTTATTAAAGAATTTCAATAAAAGAAATTTGATAGTGCAACACCACCTTTATATACCTTTTCTCATTTGGTTACTGATGCGTTTTCTTAATAAAAAAAAAGAAGAAGAAGAAGAGCCCTCTTCAACTCCCTCTCTGAGAGTAAAACTAACTGATAGCCAGCCAATCACCCATGACTTTTAAACTTGAGATGACTGGGTTTTTGAGGTTAGGTCAGAAGCTACTTGTATATGTTCTAAAAAATATATTGGCCAAAATTAATAAAATATTGCTTCAGTAACTAACTACTTTTAGTTTAATTTTCCACAGATAGAATTTCGCCATGGGCATCGTACAGTTCGAACTGAGACATTTTCTCTTCCTATTAAAAGTTTATATCCTAATGTCATTATGTTCATGACAATTAATAATCAATAACTTTTGAGATTAATATGTGCGGAAAATTAAACCAAACGTAGTCACTGAAGCAACATAATATTTTGGTTAAAAAAGTGTTGTTGTTTTTTAATTACAAAAATACTGACCCTAACTCACGGGATCTTCCACCCTACATTTATAAGCCACCAATAAACTGGGAGAAGTGTTAAAGTATTTGATTTATATTAATACTTTAAATTTTAAGCTACAGTAAACTACTATGCACGAAGCAAATAATATGAAATGTAATTTTTCTCATTATCAACCTATATTGAACAATAACACTATCTTGTTAAATAAAATAGGTCATTTTAGTTATATTCATTTTCACTAATAGTAAGAAGAAATATAAGATGAGATTTTCAAGGAACGTACTTATAAAACAGTAAAATGATTATTAAACCTCTAGTCAATGAAACATCACAAGTGAGTAAAGGAGTTAATTTACTACAAGAAGAAATAAAAAAATATTTTTTTTTATTTTGGAATAAAATAAATAAATATTAATTGAAGAAGATAACGAACAATATCTATTAACGATAGAATACTAGACCTACTTTCATATTGTTGTACTTAAAGCTATGTGATATAAAGTGGTCGCTTTTTATATATTTTATCAATACCTGTAAAATAACAATAGTAATATAGTAAGTAACATGTTCTCATTGTTGAACGCAAAAAAAAAGTTTGTAGTTTTTAAAAACTTATTCCAACCAAGATCTTCTTAGCACATAAAAGTTAATTGTAAAAGTCAAGTACCAAGTTTTTGCACTAAAATTTACTGAAAAAAAAGTCTTCACATTTAGAAGAATGTTTTTGTTGTTGCTAGATTAGTTAATAAACTTGGAGACGTTTTCGACGGGTTCTATAAGAAAACAGGAAACAAAACTTTCCCGATTTCAAGCTATCAATCCACCTCCAGGTTTTCTTTATTTCCATTTAAATTCAATCGTGAAACTTCGAACGTTTTCTCCTTTTATTACATTTATTTTAATCTAGTATTTCCATGCAAACTCGTTTTATAGCAAGATTAGTAAAATAAAAATATCTTCCTTATTTCTTTTACTAGCAATAAACTGTTAATTGCCAGTGAATTAATTAATATTTTAAAGCCTAAAATTTGAGATAAAAAGAAAAGAAAAATGCATCCATGATAGTAACATAATTAGCGTACAACCCGAACGGGTAGTAAGACGCGGTGCTAAATAAAATGAAATTAAAAGTAACATAATTAAAGTTTATCTGGATATTATTTTTAGTAGAACTAATTAAAAATAAACCCACATCTGTGGGCACACAGACCAAATGTCAGTTTCAACTGGACTGGCTTGACGATGACAAGAGGTCAGAGATTCAAATATCAGTCGAGTGTGCAAAGGGTTTTTTTCCACCTAAATTGTTTCCTACATTCTCTACACTCAAATTATGCCATGTTTCCTCTAAATTATACGAGTATCTTCTTAATTCTTACATCATTAGCGTAATTAATTATATACGTCCATCCCACCTTAGTGGCCGAATGGTCTAAGGCAGCCCTGGCTTAACTACAGCCCGCAGGCCACATGCAGCCCACCAAGCTATATCTGAATTTTTTTTATATAATTCTAAATACAAAAGTTACATTTTTAATATAATCCTAGAAACAAAAGTATCTTGCCAGACAAAATATCTATTTCACGTTCGTATTTTATTGCTTGGGACCAAAGCGTTGGCAACCTTTATCGCTCCAAGGAAAAAATGTATATGCCCATAACATGATAATAAGCTTGAATGCATTCCAATTAAAAATGCCTTTGTTTTCACAGAATTTATTTGAAAAAACACTCTTGATCACTTTCCAACCATGCACACCCTGACGACACCAGAAAATAAATTTGAAGAATATGCCGAAATTAGCAACGCATTGAGCAATGAGATTTCTCGCAGGTTTGTCGATAGTTCGCGATCCATTTTCATTCTCGCAGGTTTGTCGATAGTTCGCGATCCATTTTCATTCTCGCAGGTTTGTCGATAGTTCGCGATCCATTTTAATCCTCGCAGGTTTGTCGATAGTTCGCGATCCATTTTCATTATCGCAGGATTGTCGATAGTTCGCGATCCATTTTCATTTGACATTGATAGTGCACCGAGTGAACTTCTTGAGATAAACCTGCAGTATAGTACTGGCTTAAGGGAGCTAAATATTCGTGAAGAAATTTGTAACTTTTACAATTTTATTGATTCTGATAAATTCGCAAACATTCAAGATTTTGATGGAAAAATGTTGGTCATTTTTTGATCGACCTTTATAAGTGAACAAACATTTTCTATGATGACTCTCAATATTAAACTTCTTACGCTCAAGCATTTCTGATGAACATTTACAAGCAGTTTTAAGAATTTCGACGACTAAATTTACAGCCGACATCAAAGAAATGATTAAGTATATGACATATTTGCATTTATCTCAGTAAGTCATGTTTTATTGGAGAGTTATTCCTCTTTTTTTTTAATTTTTTTATCTTGTCTATGTACTTTTTTATTTTTATATAATAAATTATTTGTACCAAAAAATCATATTTTATTTGGTGGACCGTTAAAATATTTAAATTCTCAATGTGGCCCTTCAGACAAAATATTTGCCCAGGCCTGGTATAAGGAGTCACTCTCATGTTAGACTGACTTGATGAAGACCGGGAGATCAAGGTTTGAATCTCAGTTGGGTCTATGTATGCCCTTTGCAAACGTTCGAGAAACTATTTTATCAAAAACAAAAAAATGGTATCTATGTGTCGTACATGTGAGAAAGTACCTAATAAAATATACACACTTTGTGGGCCGCATGGTCTAAGGTGTCACTCTGGCAATAGACTGGATTGCCGTCTGTAGGGGGAGGGGGGAGGATTCCGAGTTTTAATCCTGGTTGGGTGTACTAAGGGTGTTTTTTCTTAAAAGGCTTTCCACTCTCCCTCCCCAAAAATTCTAGTACACTTCTTTTAAATTCAACCAACCTCATTTCTAACGCATTCTCCTTCTTATTATATACAGAGTGCTCGGAAACTCTACGCTCAAACTGCACATATAGTTTGTTTGAACCAAGATTAATACAAAATCCCTAAACACCTACATCCAGAAAACTATGCTAGTACTTTTAAATTATGTTTAAAGTTTCAGCGTATAGGACCAGGAGAGCAAAGCCGGGCAAGCATGCGTGTGCAACAGGTTGCATAGGAGCTAGGTGTGTGTCATTGCACATGTAATAATGGCCAGCACTTGCTGTGATGTAGGGCCGATAATGATTATCCTCAGAACTTATTCCCATTTCTATGTGGACTGGTGTGTTGTTTAATATTAATTGTGTTATGTTCTGCTGCCGTGCTCCAAGATGTCGAGCTGTGCAGTGCCACGCGCCTACCTCCTATGCAACTTTCTGTACACACATGCTTGCACAGCTATGCTCTCCCGGCGCTGCACGCTGAAACTTTGAACACAATGTAATGGTATTAGGATAGTTTCACGGATGTAAATCTATAGGGATTGTGTATTACTTTTGGTTCAAACAAATCATATGTGCAATTTGAGCTATGAATTTACGAACAATCTTCATATGCGTATTTCTAGGAGGCCGGTGTTAAAAATAAGTATTCAATATTGTGAAACGTAATTTACCACAGTAAGAACCAAGAGCAAACATACAACTTGCTAGTCGCATGAATAAGTAGCGTCTGTTCAGTGAGCGAACATGGTTCTAGCATATTCATACAAGCCAGAAACTATATTTAAGACCAGGAATAAAGAAAAAGCAAATCAGTTATATAAACCGCATTAAGTTGGTCAGACTGATAAATACCTAGTAGTCTAGCCTCACAGCCTTATTTATATTTAAAACAAGAAACCTTTAGAACAAAGTTTAATAAAGAGTAATGATACAAGCATTAACTATATAAACGAAACCACAATGATAATATATGTAATTTATTTTAATTTATCAATAACTACAATGTACCATTGAATCTAGACCCAAGGACTTGGTTAAGCTTACATATAAATGAGCTATCTTCTAAACGGAGAGCAAGAAAAATTATCTAAATCGCCAGAATACTCTATATAATCGAAATTAAACCAAACTTAAGTTACATATCTATAATTTATTTTAAGTAACCTTTTCGTATACATTTTATAACTAATTTAATAAAAATAAAATAAATTTAGCTCATTCTCAATTTATCCACTCTTACGACAGAGCTATACACATTTTTTTACAAACAAAAACTAACATTATATGCGCTTATCAATTGAAGGTTAGGTTATGTTAAGTTGGTTAGTACTGGTCGTAAACCGGCCTAAAAGCCAGTACTATTATAAAATACTTAATTTTTAAGGAAATAATGGGTATAATAAATGTGGCATACTAAACCTATGATTTAATGTGTACAATAAAAATGCCATACATATAATTAACACAATTAATACAAAAGCTAATATATTCTAATAATGTGTGTCAGATATTAACCCACGGTGGATTTATGCTGCCGAGAAACGCCCAAGCTCCAGGAAAACTGCCACAGCTGACTATGCCGGGGCCATCAACTAAAAAACCTCTTACTCACAGGTCCCACTTCGAAGAAATGGTAGATATGTTTTTCTCTGGGCGCCACACCATCAATGAACGCTAGTGGTCATCCAGCAAAATTCCTCAACTCAGCCCCCTTACCTCCTTAGATTTCCAGATGCAAACTTTCCCCGAGTTCTTCAGTTCTGTTAATATATAACAGTCATTCCTCGCCTCACATTTTGTATTCTATTTTATAAATTCAGCGGAGGAAGTACTAGGACAAAAATCTCCATTGCCGGAGAAACTACTGGTGACTACGATGTGTCAGGCATCAGTCTCTCCACCTCGTCACAGATGAAGCCTCATCTGGGACTTTTAAATATTTGAGAGTTAGAATCTGAGATTGATTCGTAACACCTTTTTAACTATGTCCATCAGACATAGTTTTTTGTGTCATAATGTCTGACTTTATTTTCTATGTCCAGCAGACATATTTTTTTGTGTCATAATGTCTGACTTTATTTTCTATGTCCATCAGACATAGTTTTTCGTGTTAGAATGTATGACTTTATTTTCTATGCCCATGAGGCATAATTTTGAATGGTAGTCTTAAAGTTATTTTTCTATGTCCATAAGACATAGAGTTGTTTGCCAAAATTATGACATGTTTTCTTATGCCCATATGGCGTAGTTTAGAATAAAGGGCTTAATGTTCTATTTATCTTGGTCCATAAGACTTTATTTACTATGTCAGTGTGTCTGATTACGTTTTTTAAGTCCTTAAAAGATAGTTTTATATATTTGGGAATAATAATCACTCCCTAAACGGTATGACTATGTTTATGATCTCTTTATGGCGGATATAAGGTTATCTAACGTTTTTTCAATTACCTAGCTAGGTCAGTGACAAATTTCAGTCACTATTACCGGTATTTCTATTAGATGAATCTATTTACGGTGCGCAACCTGTGGGAGTACTACTAGTTCATAATAGTGGCCCGCGGAGATAGTGCTTTGTCTCCAGCCCCTGCAAGCGCCGTTTGTATTAAGTAAAACTATTATTGTTTGTACTATTTACTGTGTGCCCAAGTTAGGGTGGAAATATATTTATACTGTTGAATGTCCAGACAGTACTTATTATGAATTGGCCGACCATAGCAATTTATCTGCATAGATGCTTGATTGCTCGCCATTTACTACTTGTAATATGATAGTTCCTCTTCTAGGAGTTTATTTTTAGGTTTTCGTAACTCTCAATGGAGTTAACTCAAGCTATTATAGTTTATCACTTCCTCCATAATAACTCTATAAAATTAGGATTTTATACCCCATGTTTTCATTCACTATAATTTCACTATTATTCATGAATAGACCTTTCAGGTCTTAAGTCTGGTATTAGCTAGGCTGGATTGTCTTTATGTATTGTGACTTAACCTTAAATTAATATTTGTTGCCTATTGTTGACTTCCGCTATGTTGAGGCAGACGCTCCCTTGTAGGAGAATGAGTGTTGATCCTAATTTCTAGAGCTAATAAACTAAACTATATGTTAAATCTTACTCCTGTTATTTCCTAGTCATCAAGGATCTTTTTCTTTTCCTGCCTATCGGGAATTATACGTACATGATAACTGAATAAATTTATCTCTAATCACAATGAACTGTTTGATCTAATGTTTATTTAAATGTATGTAATTCTATTCCTCTTGTTTACATTTAAATAAACTGATTTGTTATACTTGTATATTTCTCTTATGTCTAATCCTTCCCAAACTTTCATGTTATAATTTTGTAAATTGTAGTCGTCACTTCTTCTATTTGATAGGAGAAGCGAGGATTCATTAATATCTAATAGATTATGGAAAAATTGCTAAGAGAAATAAAAAAACATATATGGGCAGCAGGTGATGAGTGATATTTTGTCATTTCTAGCTCCAAAATAAAATGGTTTTTTTTCCTAATTCAAGAGATAGGAATATTACATGTAATTTAGAGGAAATTCCTCATCTTTAGAGTGAAAACGGGTTGCTTATAACCATAGTGACATATCCAGAGCACCCAACCAAGATTCAATCCTGGACCTCTTCGTCCCAATCAAGCCATTTTATTGTGATAGTGAAGCCTTCATTCGTGTATAATCACCTATACGGATGGGTATAGATTGCTACCTAGTCTTCCGGAGTCTATATGATCATATTTATATGGTACAGTATGAGTTATAATGGTATATGTGTATAAAGAGATAGAAACAAAAAAAAAACATATTATTTTACAAAAGAAATGAGCACACTATTCTCTTGACTAAATGAGCCAACCAGCCCGATATTATTAGTATTATGAGCGCCATGTATTGCATGTTAATGTGAGAGACGTGCCAAGCCGAATAGTCCATTTTGCAGGCCAGCCGCCCCTGACTAATCCTATTACAGTTACATTTTCAACCAAGTTTTGATTATTAGGACATTAATGAGACCTGCTGCCAATTAGTTAACTAGATCTTTCAATAACCCCTCGTGTTGCATATACTCGAATTATATTTTACACGGCAGTTCAACCGTGAAAACAACCAACTACGTCGATCAGGCGAATGTTGTTGATAGGATCAATTAGAGTCGTCATTGGCTTAACGATCGTGGTTTACTCTCTTTTATCTCATTAAAACGCTTTAATCCCAGTGTACTGGTCATTAGTGACTAATATTTACTTAATTATATGGCAAGCACAATAATCAGACCCGAAATGGTCAATTTACCAATTTGCGAATGAGAATAGAGATCCAATTTAAAAGAGACACGGTGACCTGGTGGTCTAGGGCATGATGTAAAGAGATAGAGGTGAACCCACGCGCATGCTTACCCCCACCTCGCCACATTGCAGCCTGCCGCTCTGACGTCACCTGGGTTGCAAGCTATCCGCGT